>JAVMKO010000005.1:86394751-86429751 GCA_032164245.1 Sternotherus odoratus | reverse complement strand
GTTCTTGGCCGCTTTGTGTTTGCTAGAACTTAAGTGCACTTGAATTAAATTGCAGCTCATGAATACAACGAGTGTGTCAGCATGTTGAAATAAAACAAAGCTAGCAGGTCAGGTTTTTCAGTCATAACTATCATCAATAAGCAGTCAGGAACTTAGAACTGCCAGATAATCATTCCATAACCCAAAGACAGGGCAAGGAGGAAGGGACAAGGGGGAAGTTGGGTGAGAAACAATTTTAAAAGGCAAATACAAGAACAGAGTCCAGAAGATTAGATTTTTTTTAAGACAGAGAATTATGGTTTCCTGTAATCTATAGACTTGTCAAAGAATTATTTATTTTTTCTTAATGAATGTTCCCTTTATTGAAATCAAATGAAGTACTTGCTTTTTAGATTGCTTAAACACACAAACATATTGTAACAAGAAGATTAACCGTACTTATTGGTACATATTGTATATATTTTTATATATTGTAAAAAGAAGGCTAATTTTCCTCCCACCTCCTGCAAAGGAAGATAACGTTGGCATGTAGGTAAGGTGTTGAGATTCAAACTGAGACTTTTATGATTACATTTTGAGCTCTTCAGAAAAAACTGTTATTTGTCAAAGGACTAAACATGATCCACAGGGAATGAAGAATGTTAATGTATATATTGCTACCAATTTTTCACAATAGTCTCTAATATAAATAAGCGTTCATATTTAAATAATACTTTTTAGTCTCCTTGCTTGTGGAAAATGGTTGGCACAGTATACATTTTCCAGTGCTTTCTGGAGCAGAGACAGAACTACTGAAACAGTACTGCTAACATAGTGTGACCTTCTTCCATTCATGCTATAGAGGTGTTAACTTTAGATTGAAGGACTCAGAGAGGTGGCCGTGTTAGTCTGGAATTGCAGAAGTGACAAAGAGTCCTGTGGCACCTAACTTTAGATTGTCATCATTCGATTCTGCTTTTGTTTATAAGATAATCAAAACACATCCAAGAAAAAAATCTTTAATTAAAGATGAATAAGGTCCTATGGTTCAGTTATGTTTTGAGTTTCTGTAGCTCTTGTCTCTTCTCAATACAGTTCCCATTATTTGTCTGCATATGAAAAGTATAAAAGACCCCTTAAAGCTATAAGACTTGCTCCCAGGCCATCTCAGTGTGTTCAGGGTGAGTAGGGATGGAGGAGAAACCCTAAACAAATATTCTTCAGAGTTCTGTTTCTAATTCATTGATATTTATTTTTATTTATACAGATACACATTATGGTTCCTATCATAATCACTCTAGAGGACATATACTTAACTGATGTACTAGACAGTGCAGTCAGCTTGCATCAAAGACAAAATTCCTGCTGCACAGCGCATAGCCCATAGGCCAATCGGGATGGGAGAGTATACCTTGATTTCTCTCCCAAAATATACAAGTTTTTCTTCTTTTTTTTTTTCCTTTTAAATATCCCCAAATCCCGGTGGTATGAAAACATCTGGTTCCATGTCATTTGTGATATTCCCCCTTATGCAGGCTACATAGATCCACTCCCTGCCATTCCCACCCCACTGTATACAGCAGAGTGGAATGTACCATTTCTGCTACAATCTGACTCTCTGAGACCTGAGGAAGGGACATGATCTGCCCCTCCCCCCCCCCCCCCCCCCCCCAGTAACTTTAGATAGATAAAATAACATTACTGGAATAACTACAGTTCAGAAATGTAATCATGAAGTAACTTTACAGTTATTAGAAACAAATTCCTGCAGTGAACCAAATGAAAGATCTTTGCATGCTTCCCCCCTTCCTGTCTCTCCCAAAATATAGAAGTTTTTCTTTTTTTCTTTTAAATATATATTGGCTCTAGTAAAAGGGACTTCTGATTCTGGAAAAACAGCATAAGGGAATAAAAGTGAAACATGGCCCAAGTGTCCTTTAGATGCAATACCAGAATTTGGAAGAATACATTGCTTAAGTACATTATGAAAGGTGTCTTTAAAAATGACTAAAATAGATGGATGTATTGAAAAGCCAACATCAGTTGAGTGTGTATTTACAAATACAATATGAAATTTACTAAGGTAAATTGTGTGGATACAAAGAAGATCCCAAGAAGAACAGTGGTTTATTTAATAGAAGTATTGGTATTATGTTTTGAAAGTTTGTAACTAAAATGTTACTAGCTACTTTTAACAAATTCCCTCTTCACACTTAGAAATCATGTAATGGCTTATGATCTTTCAGATTGGTATAGTGAGTTTTCAGGAGTGAATGAATATTTTGACAGAGCTAGAATTTTACTTGGAAAATAAAGGTTTTTGAACTGGGGAAAAAATCCTTCTCAATATAACTTTAGGATACAAAGAATAAATATTTTCCTTTGCCCTTCATCACTTACATTGTATTTTTTAATTATATGGTATGTACGGTTTTTGCAGCAAAACACTTTACAGAAGACCTTTCAGATTTCTGGGCTTTTTTACTTCCTTTTGTGTAAGATTGTCAGTATGTAATCTCCAGCCCTGACATGCACAGATAGGCTAGTTTTTCTCCTTCAGATCAGCAGCTTTGGACAGCTTCTGTTTCTCTGGCAGCTGTTTCAACCTGCTCTGTCTTGTCATTTTAGAGTTCAATATCTGCTGCTCTGAAGGAAAAAAATTGGGATGGGTTGGACCATTGTATTTGGTCTTTTGACCCTCCATGTTGCCCATGAGCAGTGAAGGATAACTTTTGACGAGCCATGTCAGATGTGACAGGCAATCTAGTTGGGTTGAGTGGAAATGTGCTGTACAAGTTTGAAGCCTTAGTTGGGGGCATTTTCTGGTGTTCGATGCATTTAAATTGACACCAGACTTCAGTATGTTGTTCATTTCAGAACCCATACTATGTTTGCATTTCCTAAGTGTGTGGTTTTAAGAAAGCTCTCATGTAAGCATTTCAGAAGTGTTTTGCATATCATTCAACAAACCAAGTACTGTATTTACATTCCAGTGTTTTAGCTATATTTTTCTCAGGAACTCATTGTTGATGTAGTTTTTATGCTACAGTTAATAGGTTTGTTTTTGAGAATTTCATGTACCAAGTTTTATTAGGTTTTTACTCTTTGAGATATTTATGTGGATTCATACAGCATGTAGACATGGTGTGATATTATACAGTTACTAAAAAAGTGTGTGTTTTTTGTTGGCAAAGTAAATTATTCAAAAGACATCGAAGCAAGCTTGCTAAAATATTTTGAAATTACCATTATTTGGGAATTGTGTATTTCATAAATTTTGCTTAGGAAAAGAACTGTAGCTTTATTCATTTTTGTATTGATTTAAATCTGGACCTTTTTGATTTATCTTGTTTAACCAGTAGATGGTAATACATAGTTCAGTTTTCTATTTAGATGACTGTTCTCATAGCTCTGAAATACTTAGGCTGACCATACGTCCCGTTTTGAACGGGACAGTCCCGTTTTTTACATATTTTCTGACCATCCCGTCTTTTTAGTATAAATATCAAATTTGTCCCGTTTTTTGCTTTTTGCTAAAAAAAACTGAACGCGGCTTATTTCAGGGACCCACAGCTGGGTCCTTCCTCCCCCCACCCCCTCCAGCAGCCCTTCAGTCCCTTCCCCTCACGGCCTCGGGCCCCCCTCCCTGGCCTGCTCCCTCCTCCCCTCCACTGCCGCAGAGCCCGCGTGGTGCGATTGGCTGGGCCGCCCCATGTGGAGCTGCTGCTGGATGGGCAGGGGCTGCCTGGTGCCTTGCTCCCCCCCCCCATGTGGAGGAAATGCAATGTGCGGCCCAATGAGGGGGCGGCGCGGGAGGTGCGGGGATTGCCGAGCTCAGGGAGCCAGGGGGCAAGGCCGGCCAC
Source organism: Sternotherus odoratus (assembly GCA_032164245.1). Lineage (NCBI taxonomy): Eukaryota > Metazoa > Chordata > Testudines > Kinosternidae > Sternotherus > Sternotherus odoratus. The sequence continues at coordinate 86,425,909 of JAVMKO010000005.1, read as the reverse complement.
TGGAGCGGGCGCCGAGAGGAGCTGGAGGCAGCGAGATCCCGGGAGGGGAGGAGGCGGCGCTGCCCCAGGTCCCATTGAGCTGGAGAACATTGTCGCCAACACCGTGCTGCTCAAGGCACGCGAAGGTGGGGGGGGGGGACCGGACGCGGGGGCATGGGGTGGAGGGGGGAGGGAGTATGGGGTGGGGGGCATGGCTGCATGTGAGGGGGGCAGGGGGAAAGAGGGGTGCGTAGGGGCCATGTGTGAAAGTGGGTGGAAGGTGGGGGGCACAGGGTTGTGTGTGAAGGGAGGTACTGGGGCTGCATGTGAAGAGGGGCACAGGGGAAGTGGGGGGGGACATGGCTGCTTGTGAAGGGGGTGGTAGGTGGTGGGCATGAGGCTGTGTGAAGGGGGTACTGGGGGAGTGGGGGGGCATGGAATAGGGGGCACAGGGTTGTGTGTGAAGGAGGGTACTGGGGGGGGGGTCCAGGGCTGTGAGTGAAGGGGGTGGGGGGAAAGTGGGGGGCACAGGGTTGTCTGTGAAGGGAGGTACTGGGGAGTCCAGGTCTGGATGTGAAGAGGGGCAGGGGGTGGGTAGGGGAGATGGCAGGTGGGTAGGGGTACCATGGTTAACCCCCTCCCTGAACACATGGATGCGGGGGTTGGGCCAAGCCTCGGAGCCCATTTGGGACGTCAGTCTTCAAGGCACAGCTAAGGCCTGGGCAGGTGGCTGTGGCATGCGTGGGCGATGTGGTGGGGTTGGTGAGAAGCTGTGTTTCTGCTGCAGGAGATGTCGGGAGAGGACTTGGTCAGTCAGAGAGTTACTGATAGTGGAGGCGGTTGGGGGCCTGCCTGGAGGAGGAAGGCAGAGTGGCTGGCCTGAGGGAAGCTCTTGTTGCACAAGCTTCTGCCATAGCCACAAGCTTATGTGGTTGGGGGAGGCAAATAGGGGGTCATTTGAGGTGTCTGAAGAGAATCATGGAGTGTGAGAAGTTTTATGATAAGGTATTGAAAGACCAAAATTTGCTGCGTAAGATTACTTCATCGGAGAAATATTCATGGTACGATCGTGGTGAAATACAGTCCCTCTTTACGTCTACCTAAATTTTTGTATGAGTTCTGTCACTGAAGAATAATTGTTAGCTCAAGTCAATATGTTCATGTAATAAAACTTTTTTTATCATCTTACTTTTTCATGACTACAGAATATTACATAACCCCGTCCTGTTTTTGCTATCCCAATGTCCCGTTTTTGTCTCAAGGAAATATGGTCAGCCTAGAAATACTGGACCGAGCAAATAATGGATTCCCCTTTTGAAAGCTAGGTTCTACCACTGTCAGGGATCCTGGTTTGGCTTTTATCTCAGTCTTCCCTCTTCTCCTGCCACACATCTGAGAACTGACTTAACTGTCTCCTATTGTTTGACTGCTCTCTCACAACCAGCATGTGTCTTTAGCTTCCTGTTGACTTCTAGGATCAGATCATATGTTCTAGTCTAGTGATTGGTAGCAGAATAAAACCCTACGATAGATCACCTTACAAATCTCCCATTTTACTTCAGTCCCTCCAAACCACGCTTTCATTTTTTAATCTATCAACTTTGTCAGCCCAGTATCTGAGAAATATGTGGGTTTATGGATCTACAGTTTCCCTCTAGCCAGCCTCTCTGAACTGGATCACTAGTTTGGCATATCATTACCCTACACCCTGCTTCTTGGAAGTAAAGTAGGAGCTTTGGGCTTCTCTTCGTTCCACCTCTAAACCTAAACTAATCTCATCTCATTGAACTTCACTGTCTCTTGGTGTGTCTCTCCTTTTCATAATCTTAATTCATGAGTTTTCCAGAGGAAAAAAAAAATCAACCTCCCACTGATACTGTCTCTGGGAATATTGTGCTGAAGCCACACAAATTGGCAATGCAAGTTCATTTGCTGTATAGAAAGTAACCTGCAGCTGTCATTTACATTTCCCAATCACAGATACCCCAGAAGTCCTTACTATCCTGCCTCCCTCCCCACCCCCCCACTCCCGAGTGTCAGCCTTCTAAATCCCTGTATCACAACTAATGAAATGGTCATGTGACAGATCGCCTTCTCACCCCTCTTCAGAAACAGGCAGGAAACTCTCCTTTGGCTCCAACAGTGCTCTTTATTTCCCAGTGCAAGGCCCCACCACCAATATACACAGCTTTATACACAGCTCTATAGCTTACTGCTCTAACACAGCTCTACAGCTTACAGCTCTACACAACTCTATATAGTTTAGCTCTGTCAGGCTTCTAGCCTCAGCTCTATTTCAGCTCTGTACCTTTCTCTATCTTTCTCTCTCACTCCTCCACACTACCATACCACCACCACACTGGGCTTCCTGCCTGGCATGCTTTTATCCCCCCTGGGGAGGCTGCCAGGTGCAACCCATCCAGCCTGAGCCTTCTGCAGCCCAGGTGGCTAATTAGGCTTTCTGCAAGGGAGGTTTGCAGAGGGCTTTTCTCCCTCTTAAAGGGGCGGCAGGCTGGGTCAGGCCCACCCTGCCACAGTTAACATAAATAAATGTAGATATACCTATCTCCTAGAACTGGAAAGACCTTGAAAGGTTATCAAGTCCAGTCCCCTGCCTACACTAGCAGGACCAAGGACTGTCCCCTGACAGATTTTTTGCCTTAGATCCCTAAATGGCCCCCTCAAAGATTGACCTCACAACCCTGGGTTTAGCAGGCCAATGTTCAAACCACGGAGTTATCACCCCACCCCACCCCACCCCACCCCACCCCGATTTATTCAGGAGTTCAGAAAGAGAGAGACAGATTTTTTTTCCCCAGGCACTGACTCCTACTGCTTGCAAAGAACCTTGGAAAAAAGAACAGGAAAAAGTCCATCCCTTTCTTCTCAGAATTGGTATAACCGTCCTGAGGTCGCAAGAGATGTTTAAATAAACTGTCACCCTCTTTTCATCCTCTGAGTCTCCAAATGAAGAAGGTGGAGAAATCCATGAAGAACCATTTAACGAGAGCTATTGCCTTTGTAACTCAAAAGACATTGATGTTCTTATTAAGTGAGAACTTATTACTTTGAGTATTGATGTACTTCAGAAGTACTTCTTGGCTGTCTATCTTGAATCTAGTACAGGGGTGGGCAAACATTTTGGCCCAAGGGCCACATCAGGGTTGCGAAACTATGGATAGCCAGGTAGGGACGACTGTGCCTCCCTAAACAGGCTGCCCCCCACAACCTCCTTACTTCTCCCCTCAGAACCCGTGACCCATCCAACCTCCTGCCCCGTTCCTTGTCCCCTGACCACCTTCTCCCAGGACCTCCCGCCCCTAACCTCCCCCCCCCCGAGCCCCATTCAACCTCCCTATCCAACCCCCCATCCCCTGGTTGCCCTGTCCCCTATCCACACCCCCACCCCAAATACCCCCCAGAAACTCCTCCATCCCCTGACCACCAGAACCTATGCCCCATCCAACCATCCTTTGCACCCTGTCTGCTCCCTGGGATCCCCTGCCCCTTATTCAAACCCACTCCCACCCTCACTCTCCACCCCATTACCATGCTCCACCACTTTCCACACTATTACCATGGTGCTCAGAGCAGCAGGAGCTCACAGCCCCTCTGCCCGGCAGGAGCAGCGGGCCAGAGCACTGGTGGCACGGCACAGCAAGCTGAGGGTGCAGGGGAAGGGAGGGCAGTAGAGGAGGGACCTGTGGCTGGGAGCTCAAGGGCCAGGCAGGATAGTCCCGCTGGCCATAGTTTGCCCACCTCTGATCTAGTACCTCTTTTAGTACTCCACATTTTAAAAAAATTTACAGGATCTGCTTTCTTGCAAATAACTTAATTTCCAAGCTCTGCAGATTTCTCCAAGATCAACCACAGTCTTCTAAAAATAATTTTCTGTTGAGAAAGGCAGCATAGCTCTTTGTTGGAAAGTCAGTACCTCCTTGCCTAGCATACAGGAACTCTTCACTTAACGTTGTAGTTATCTTCCTGAAAAATGTGACTTTAAGCGAATCCAATTTCCCCATAAGAATTAATGTAAATGGGCAGATTAGGTTCCAGGGAAAAAATTTTCACCAGACAAAAGACTACCCTATATAATAAAAGACCAGAGGATGTTTGTCCAAAGCCGTCATGCGCAGTAGAGATGGCCCAGACAAACAGCATGCTGGGAGTTGTAGTTCGGCGGCACAAAATGGCCGCCGCGCGTGCGCTGCCGCGAGCCGGAGAGACAGCCTAGACAAACAGCATTAAGCACTTTGGCCCGTGTACATGGGCTGTTACACTAGTTATATATAAAAGGGCAGACAAAGACAGAGAGAGAGACACCATGTGTGTGTGAGAGAGAAGAGATGCACATTTCCCCTTTAAGTACACTGCCTTGTTAATTAGATCAGCAAGCTGAGACCCATCCCAGCTGGAGCAGTAGCTTCCTCCATTGCTGTGTCCCCTCTGCTCTATGGAAGATGGGGTAAGCAGGCTACAGGAGCAGGGGGGAGAGGGACACCCTGACATTAGCCCCCCTCTTCTTCCCCTCCCCCCCACAGCAAGCAGGAGTCTCGGGGAGAAGCTCTAAGGCAGAGGGCAGGAGCAGCACATGGTAGTGGGGGGAAGAGACATCTGAACTGCCAGCAATTGGGCAGCTTTTGGGTAGCTGCTGCACAGGGAACTTAGGGAAGTGGGGAGCTGATGGGGGGCTGCCAGTCCACCCTGGTTCTAACCACCCACCAGCTAACTGCAATGGGTGCTCTTCCTGCAAGCAGTGAACAAAGCAGGCGGCTGCCAAACAACGTTAGAAGGGAGCATTGCACAACTTTAAATGAGCATGTTCCGTAATTGATCAGCAATGTAAGAACAAAACAATGTTAACCAGGATGACTTTGAGGAGTTCCTGTACAAGTAACTGACATATTTCTGTGTCTGTACACCTATACGGAGCATATTCTTTAAAACCTTGTGCCATTTGCCTATGTTTTCTCTGATTTTTCTTCATGAAAGAATGAGTTAGCATCATCTAATAGATTGTGAAAGACTTAATGTGAATCAAGACAGAAGGGAATGCTCAAACTGCAATCCATTCCTTCTGAATGCCTTTCTAGGGGACTCTTCTGTGATGTTGCACCCCATAATGCTTTATTGAAATATGCTTATGTGTAAATATGACATAATTGGAATATAAGAATGGCTGGGTCAGACCAAAGGTCCATCCAGCCCAAAATCCTATCTACCAAGAGTGGCCAATGCCAGATGCCCTGGAGTGAGTGAACCTAACATGTAATGCTCAAGTGAGCCCTCTCCTGCCATTCATCACCACCCTCTCACAACCAGAGACTAGGGACACCATTCCTTATCCAAATATGTTTTAAGTAAGATATGCCATGTAACATAACTTTGCAAAGGTTATGTATGATCTATGGAATATGCTTCGAGCCCCAAGCCCAAACACCCTGCATGGCTGAATCCCAGAGCCCCCCACCCCCACGAGGGTGAAGCCCCAAGCCCTGGCAGAAGCAGCTCTATGGCACTGAAGCCCTGAGCCACCCACAGGGGCAAAAGTTCCTGAGGCCCTCCTAAGCCCTTTGTGGAAGATTAAGATTGGTATTATTGCTCATGCTACAGGAGAATTATTTGCAATGTGTTTGCACCTACTCTGATTTGGTGGATAGCACTACTATATGATCAACTCTTTATATCCTTTGCAGCAAGGGAGACTCTTATAAATCTTACCTTGGAAAGAAAGGGAGTGCCACTTCTCAAGTACAAATCTCTGAAAAGATTAGGCATGAGTCTGTAATGCTTAGACCACACTCTGGCTCAGAGAGGTGAAAAATAGATATGGGATGGAATTCTGCAAGATAAGAAGGATCTTTTATGGATGAAGATTTTGCCTACCTTTTTGTCCTGATAAACATCCAGGTTAACAACCAGAAAGGAACAAAGGATTTTTGTCAGGTGTTGAGGAAACATATGTTCCATCAAGTACTGAAGCATCTCTCAAGAAAGCACTCTGAGGAACCAGAGGTTCCACATGAGGTATCTATATGGAATTCTTCTTCCAAATCCTCATTAATGAGACAGATTACCCAGATCTTCCTCTGATCTTGTAAACTTGCAAATAAAGAAATAGTTGGAATAAAAATTGTATGTTTATATTTCCAGTGGAATACCAGTGGAGAGACTGGGATAAGTCATAATGTGACTTGTTTTTCAGATTTACCATCTCTTGTGTGCTTAGTGTCAGTGTTATTGCTGCATTCAAAGGACATCCCATGTGATGTCATCTTTCCTATGAACAACTGCAACAAGAGTACGATAAACGTGGAAGAAGCTAGTAATTCTGACGTAACGTAGCCTCTCACAGGACTGAAACTTGTGGCTCTCAAGATGCCATAAACCAAATCAATAAAGAAATAATACTCAAAGTAACTTTTCCATGATGGTATTGGCTACAGAATATCCCAGTGCTGCAGATCTGCATAGGGAAGGAACATGACCACGCCCCACAATTCAATGGGTCCACTGGACAGAATAGTCTGTATCTAGGAACTTCAAGGGGCCAACTTGTTATTCCAGCCCATGAGTTGTTCTTGAGGTATCTTCACCAGGCAGACATAATAAAATAGAATTTAACTTCCCCTCACTAGTGTGATCCACTGTATCTTGGAAAGGGATTCAATGTTCCCCTTCCCTCCTGTGGGATTTCTGCTAGCAGAGTAGGGCAGCTTCAGAAGCTGCTCAGAGATTTGCTGAATTAGCACATCATAGCTCCACTGGCTATATCTCTTTGTGGTTAACTGTGAACTGTTTTTCAGGCTTTGCTGTGCCACTTTGTGGTTACAACTACCCAAACCCATCCCTCCAGCTGACTTTATTTTGCCAACCATCTAGAGCATAAATTAGGCATAATCTGTTCCTCCACCTTATCAAGTTTATTATAAAATCTCTTATTCCACTTGCATCAATGTAGCTTCACAAGCCTAATTTGTTCCTTCTTTTGTCTTTTCTTTCTCCCTCTCCTCTCCCCTCCCCCCCCCCCCCCCCCCCCCCCACTTTTAGAGTGTTCTTGAATTTCCTGCTGATAAAAGCAGCTGGGATTTCTTCTAAACGATTATTCAGATTTATGCATAATTCAGGAACCAAAAATATTTTTGTCCTAATCCTAGGAATGACATAAAAATCTTCATTCTGTTGATTTAGGGAAAGCTATGAAAATATCAGTGATTACAAAAATAGATAACTTTATATGTTTCACAACACTGAACAAGGGCTTTCCAGCATCAGATGATTCTCTTTCATTACACCATTTCTGTAAAGACCCACTGGAACAGTCTGTGTCCTAGTGTATTACCACAGAATCAATTTCTGAGGAGTTAACTATTGAAAGTGCATATGCCCTTTATCCCTGGGATCTTGTGTTCAGGAACTAACAGTGTATAAGCCTCCACCCCCTCTTCTCATTCTACTTTTTCTACTAGTCACTGAACACAAAACAGTGCAAGATCAGCACCAAGTTGTTTTTAAATTGTAGTTGGCGTTAGTTTGGTATAGGTTTGTTTTGTTTTTTGAATTTGTAGTGTAGCTTCTTGCTCTAGGACTCAGTTAGTTTGATCCATTTAGATCAGTTTTTAATAGCAGACACAGAGGACTAAATTAGCGGTTAAATAGTACTCTTTTTACCCTTCTAATATTTATTACAGACCACTGCATTCCATAGGTAAAGGGCTTGTTGGAAAGGTACTCATCCTCAAGAAGTGCCTCCTGTATTGCTTCCAGTTTGTAGGGTCTAACATCAGAGTTCCTGGACTCATGGAGCATAGTAATGGTGCAAATAAGTTCTTCTCCAAAGAAGTTCTTAAATCTCTCACGAAAGGATTCAAGTCATTCTGGTTCCATGATTTCTAAGGTACAATATCTGTAGTCCTCCAGTCGTACACCGGTGGGTCAAAAGTCAAATCCTAGAGAGGTTTGCAGCACTCCTCCAATGCTCCTTATAAGAACGAAAGGCATGAGGTTGGATTTGTGATTGAGCACCTCATCTCCAGGTCCAGCCAGACCCTCTTCAAATACAAGGTAGATGGTATTCTGGCCCAATCAGCAGTAGGGTTTTTCTTTGTCTTGATGGAGCTTCAACTTCTCCTTCAAGGGCCTATTTTTAAGCTCTTCGGGCTTTACAAAGGGTTTCCAAATTATGTCCTGTGAAATCTGGAGACTCCATAGTGGCTTAGTTCCCTCTAGAGCTTCAATTATTCTGATCCTCGTTTCACTGCACTTGGGAGAAATTGAAAGTGCAATGCTGTGAAATGTGGGGCAGCTTTGTGGTAATCCTTTATCTGTGTCCCCTTGTGTCTGTGTCCACAAGTGTCATAACTACCCAGTCTCATGGTAAGAACCTGTAGAGGCAATAACATGAAGGAAAAAAGAAAGGTTACTTAACAGTAATTATTGTAAATGTAAACATATTACCGCTACAGAGCTACAGTGCTCTTCCCTCTTTAAAAGTTGTATTTGGATTTAGATTTACACAAGAACTGTAATAGAAGAACTAAGGTCTTGTTAAAGGGGAAACCGGGCTCTTAATTCCCCCTATTCCAGACTTTGCATCCAAGAAACATCCATGGAACCTTAATGGTTACATTTTTTGAAATGTGTCCCAGTAATTTCTAACAAGCTATACAAAGAAATTAGGAGAAATGCAATATGAAGGTAAAGAGTTCTTCAGTCATTCCACCAGCTCACTGCTGATGGGTGCAACATTCTTTTTTTTCTCCTATACATATCACTTTTTTGTGTACTAAATGTAATTTTCCTCATGAACCATGCACATGTGAAGTAATAAAAATGTAGGCTGCTAGAGCGCTTTAGTCTTACAAAAGACATAGTTAAAGCAAACAGTTGGCAATACGCTTGTCTTTTTTGGCTCTTGAAATAAAAACAGTAACATAACAGTACCATTATATGGTGTATAAAATATAATTTAGGATAAGAATTCGAAGGTCACAGGAAGTGGTTAGGTAAATAGCCTTAGAGAGTTACAATAGTTTGGTTATACAAAGATATGGTGACATTTTATGCAGAAAGATCATGTGAGGTTCTAAAGCACAGTCTTTTATCTACATTTAAACTACACTGAAAATAATTTGTGAAAACAGAAAAGTTAAATAAAATTATTTTAGCAAATTATAAAGTATGTATTCTGAACTATATGAGGTGGTTAATTTACTTGGTAATACCTAGGCTGACCAGACAGCAAGTGTAAAAAATCGGGACAGCGGGTGGAGGGTAAAAGTTGCCTCTATAAGACAGAGCCCCTAATATTGGGACTGTCCCTATAAAATTGGAACATCTGGTCACCCTCATGATACCTTATTTTAAGTTTTCATTAGTGAATTCTGTTTGTACAGTTTCTCTCTAATTTACAACAAAATGGACCTGTGATCCATGGCACAAACAGCTATCTTTATGCTTCAAAAGCGTAATGGTGTGTTTGGCCATGGAGAGCTTGTGGTAGAACATTCTATAGGTGTAAAGTCTAAAGGGGCTCAAGCTGCTCCCTCAATATTTACATTTGGCAGCTAGACTTACGACTCCTCAGGGTACATTTTTAGCCAGTGCTATTCAGATTGCTTCTACAACTCCAATTATCGTTAACTGGAATTGCACCTTGAGTATGCTGTATGTAGTGCTGAAAATGTCTGCCCCATTGAGTCCTCTCCCCCTTCCCCGCAAAGTCATTTAATGAATGATTATCAACATGTTGTAGGAAAAACACTAGACAGGTCTATCACTTTTTTAAAAGTGGTATTCTGCTGTTAAATTAAGAACGTTAACCTTTCCCATATCTCAGTGGGCAAACATTTAATGTGCTGTGATTTATTACAAACTTTAACTCTTAATAACACAGTTACAAATGTAAAAGGACACTTAAATATTTTTGTATAGTTTTCAATTTGCTCTTACAGTTATTTTTAACACTCACTTTTATGTTTTAAATAAATTACTTGCATTATTAGTTTTATCTTTCTCCATTTGATAAATATTTATTATTTCTTACGGAAAAGAAGCTTCCCAGCTTCATGCTTTCTCAGTCAATTTGGGATGTGGGGTAGCTGAGTTGTCTTGAATTTCCCTTTACTGGCTGGGTTGCTGGTTTTGCAGCAGTAGAACACTAAAGACCCATCCTGAAAACTCTTACACAGGTGCTTAACTTTATGCATCTGAGTTAGCCTCCTTAAGTTCCATGGGGCTATTTGTACCAGTTTTGGGAGGATCAGGTCCTAACATGATAAGATTTGACAATGAATCTCTTTTGGTAATGATGTAGAATATTTAGAATCCAGATGATATGCAGCAATCAGCTGTGCATTTAGTTGACCATGTCCATTTAAATGAAAATGAACTTTCAAATGTATGGCGAATCACTATTGATTTGAGTGTTTCTGCTTAAGTGCATTAAAATGCATCTTGTAAACATCTCTCTTCAAATTTAATCCAGCCTCACACATATAGCAGAGATTGTGAGACCGAGGTTTGTTTCCATTACTTTTGAGAGTGAAGTTGATTTTCTCAATGAAATTATATCATGTTATCATATCTTGTCAGTGAAATAACAGGTTCTTGTATCTAATCATTTTTAGCTTTTACAATATTGACTAGTGCTACATGTCTAACCCAATATTAAATTACTTGATTTAATTCAATGATTTCACATAGGTATGATTAGCACTTAACTATGGACAGAGGTAAGAAATCACCATAAGGTGGTTTCGGTTATCAGTTACTTCTTCCTCAAACTCTTCCTTATTTAGAAATTTTGATTTTTAACAAACATTCAATGTCAAGTTGCATCAAATACCATTGAGGACACACACATGCAGAAGGAAAATCTAATGGGAGAAGCTGTCAGTTACTGACCCTCATAGAAATGGGACTGCAGCAGTGGGGGGAATAACTGCAAGCATTCCATCATCCAACTATTCCTTCTCCTTCTTCACTTGTGTGACCAAGCTGATCTACTTGGCTCGGTGAAGATGTGTGTTGGATTTGGTTCAGTGTGAGCTGTGGCACAATTGGTGGTAAGAACACTGTGCTTAAAGCAAGCTAGCAAGAAATGTTCCATTTCATAAAGCACTGTTAGTGATACGGTGAATCATGATTCCTTTATGGGCCAAAACCCTGCAAGTATTTTTCCCCACAGATATATAAAATTTCATAGCATTTAATGTGGCCTCTTTTTCAAAGGTTTTTTGCACCCAAAGTATGCATTGTAAGAGACGATAGCTGCAGGTGCTCAGCACTGAAAATCGGGCTATTAATTCTGAAAGAAGGCCTTTGCAGTACAGCGTGCAACATGTAGTGACACTTCAGCTTTGGCAATGCATTTTATGCAGCGAAGTCCTGACTTGTTTCATCGAGGAATTAAACAGTTAGTTAAATTATGTAGGAAGATCTTTAAACATTGTGGAAAGATGTAATGCAAGATTGTTACTTAAAGGATACATTCCCCATAACCTACATAATAATGTGGACATCTAGGGCTTTATTCATCAGGGCATTTGATTTACATTGGACTAACTTAAATTTTATGTAACTTTTTTATGTAGCCAAATTAATGCATTTTCTGTGCTCTGTTCTTTGATAAAACCTCTAAAACACCACTGCATTTCATCGTCAAAACAGTTTGACTGACCATGTACTTGACTATGGATTCCAAGTATGGATGGAGAAAAAAATCAATTTTGGCAGTATGAGTGAACATCATACTTCATCAGTGAATCAGTTTCATTAGTACCTAGTGAACAGGAATAGAACTTGATTGCTTGGAATAGGAGATTTGATTCAGTAGTATGAATTCATTTTTGTGTCCTGTTATTGCTGTGGAGCCAAGATTTGCAATCGGAGGGAGCACTGGGTAATAGGGAGTGAGCTGGAGATTGAACCCGTCATATACTCACCTGGCTGCAATGGCAGCTGTACTATGAGTCTGGGCCTGGCTTTACAGCCCGGTTGTTCCAACTAGGGCAGTGGTTCCCAAACTGGGGCTTGTGAACCCCTGGGGGTTCTCAAAATGTTACAGGGTGTCCCCGGGGGAGGGGGGAGGGGAGAATCCCTCATGGCAGACAGCTGTCCCTAATGACCCCAGGCAGCATGGGACCAGCAGCCTGGAGCCCCTGGACTTTCAAGAGCTAAGCAGATCAAACCAAGCATATCTGTCACACTGAGGAGATTTAAACTTCAAGACTCCTTATAAGAAATGGAAAGGGAGGGGGATATTTTTTGCTGTTTTTAAAATGATAATGAAGAACAACTTTAAGCTTTGTTGTAATGAGCAGTCCAGGCAAACACACAAGACCTGAATGCTTGTGTGGAAAGAACTCTTTGAGTTGGATTCTTAAATACCTTCACGCTGTTTCACATCTGATACTCCTTGATGAAACATAAGAGCCATGATGAAACAGGCTTACTCAGTGATACAGCTACAAAAGTGAGATCTTGGAAAAGTGTTGCCATTTTCATAATGTAATAAAAATACTGCAATGATAAATAATAATACATAGTGTATAATCATGTCATAAAAACAAATTTTATATTTCCAAGATCACTGCTTTTATAATTTATATTCAGGTAAAGGAGAAAACCCCTGGAAATATTCTTTTTTAGGAGGGGGTTCCCAAGACTTGACATTTTAGTGAAAGTGTTTCACAGGTTGCTAGTTTGGGAACCACTGAACTAGGGTGAGCAGACAGCAAATGTGAAAAATTGGGACAGGGTGTGGGGGGCAATAGAATCCTATATAAGAAAAAGACCCAAAAATCAGGACTGTCCCTATAAAACCGGGACATCTGGTCACCCTAGTTCCAACCAACAGGGTCAAAGAACCATTCAGATTTGGCCTGGCTGCCCCTTTGCCATGATGGGGTGGTCAAGGCAAATGCGAATGAGTGGCATTGCAACATGTTGTCTTAACATGCTATTGGTGCAACTGAAAACCACATAAGTCAAATCTATCATTCCATCCTTTTTAAAGTAAGTAATATCAATTTCTTTCTACAAAAGGTGGAATTCATCTCATGTAGGTCACAAGTCTAAAAAATTGTGTTGCACTGGAACATAAGAAACAACCACTGTTGAGAGCTCATGCCCCCTGATATATCCAAAGCAAAATCTTGATTTCTATAGAATTCCAAGCTATCTTTGCTCCTCCATCCCTTCCATCTTCCTGCTTAAAAATAACAAAGAAGGCTGGGACTAAATGCAACTAACAGTTGCATGTCATCACCATTCTTGTTCTCCGAGTCCTTATGATCCCTCTATATAGACTGGTGACTATGACAGTGATCACAGACACACACAAATATGTACACCACTTTGGCCAGGTGATTAGTTCTATAATTAGTGGAAATAAATGCACCCACATTGCCAGAGTGCCATTTTCAGAGGGCTTTAACTTTATTTCTAAACTAAATCTCTCACTTGAGTGAAAGACAATAGCCCTCTTTCTTGCCAGGTTTGAACATCAGCCATTTTTAAGTTATCCAAACATAACAAAAAATGTAAGAAAGAGTGCTATTCCACACACTCAGATACTGTAACTAAAAAATGGCTGATTGAATTTTTTCAACTTTCACAATTAGGAATATATAACCTCTCAAAACAAATAGTAAAAGTGACCTCTTACGCTTATGGCTTGGGGCTGTTAAAAAGTCTTCACCTAGCACTTAGCACTTGACACCTCACATTGAATATAAGAATAAACCTGTGAAACAAGGGTTCTTACAAAAGACTTCCTCACAACCATATGATTTCATCCGGAAGAGGCCTCTAAAAATAAACACCCTTCATGTTAGCCTTTTTTACAATGCTTCATACTTTAGCTCTTGTATAAATATCTGCCACATTTCCACCAGGAGTTATTGCTGTTATATATTTTACAGACACTTTACTGTCATCTAAGTGGTTTATTTTATTCCCACAGCCAGAGGAAAACTACAAAAAGAATTTTGTAATCTGAATGTGATTGTGGGCTGAGAATAATGTTTGGAAAAGGAGTTAAAAGTAAATTATATTACTGCTTTATTGTGTTTATGAAGACTTTTCTATTGTGCTAGGAGTTAGCATTAGTTTTCAAAGATATTAACTGCATGTGGTTTTATTATAACAGTGTTTTTGTCAACATCTCATTTCTTTTGTTTTTTGTATTGGTACCAGTTAAGATGTAAGTTTGGTAGTCTTAATGACTGAAGTTTTAAGAATGCAAACATAGTCTATTGTACTGGAAAACTACATTACAAACTTATGTAGGCTTGAGCTTACTTTTTAAAATGCAGCAAATAGAGCATGTGTGTTTTTTTCTATTTTGGATTCACTATTGCACTATGCAGATAAACTATTTGTATAATCTTTCTTTAGTCTTATTTTTATATCATTTTATTTTGACAAATCTTAATTGGAATATTTGTGTATACTCCTCTTAAATTGTTCCCAAATTGTAAAGCCCTACAGGACAGCTTTGGTTGGGATGGAAGGATATCTTTGATATGACCTTTCAGACTGCTGCTAAATGGGTTTTCTGACAGAAACTATGGTTTGATTGACATACATTCATGTCTCTCTAGAGGGAGAATGAAGGCTATCACCTACATGCTGCAGCAGCCTCCAGCAATCTAGAACATGGGCTGAATCTCCCAGTTGCTAGTATAACACACATTAGCTGTAACAACAGCCAAGCCAACACACATGTTCTTAAAATACTCTGAATTATGCTGTTAAAAAATGTCCATAATCATTGTGTGGGTTTCATATCAGTAACATAGATTAAGGTTTTGCATAATTAAACAAGTTATAATTTTCATTTCACAATGTTTTGTTAGTCTGTTAGCATGTTCTGTAAAACAAATATAAAGCCATAAAACATCATTCACTTCCTCCTCTTGCAAAATGAAGTAGTTTCAGCAGTGAGACAGTGTTGGTCAATATTGGTTTAGGGCTTGAACCTTCTTCTGTTAGTGACAAAACTCGCATTGCATTTATAGAGAGCAGGAGGGAGTGTTTAGCAAAATGCAAAAGGATCACTAAAGATAGCCTAACTGATGCAGACATATTGTGAAGCCAACTTGGTAAAAATAACTTTAAAAAGGTTTTTGATCTTTTGGGTTGTTTTGCCATTTGTGCATGAAAATGTATAAATTGATCAAACTTTAGTTTCCTCTATTTTTTTAAAAAACATTTCTATCCATTTGAGAGATTCCAGGCAGATATTTCTATCCATTTGAGAGATTCTAGGCAGATAAAATGGAGCTAGGTAAAATCAGCGGAACGAGATAAAATCAACAGACTCCAAAATCTGTTAAACCAGTGGAAACTTTGGAGATATACAATTAAATCTTTTACAGCAACTTTAGTAAGTAAAATGCATTACAAAATGGATTTGAAGGCTTGGGGTGAGGGTCAGGTTTACAGCAAATTCTAACCATGGTTTAGATAACAGGCAAAACTAGTTTGATGATCTCAGCATAACCCTTACTGAATATTCATCTGTATTTCAAAACTGCAGCAGTTTGGTACAATTGGCAGTCTGCTTTGGAGAGGTTTGATGCTTGGAACTGCAGGGGGAAGGGATACAGGTGAGGATCACTATGTGTTGGTAGAGATGTGTGGGGAAATGTGAACAGCACCTAACTGAACTAAATCTAGGTACTGGTTCATTCCTTTTTTTCCAGGAGTGCTTACTTCAGTCACAGGTACAATTCTCCATTGCCTTGTATTTTGTTGTGTAGTCATATACGTCTGTGCATAGGTGGTTTCGGGAGGATGACGTGAGGGGAAGTAAAATAGAGTCATAGTATTTTACACCCACTTTGCACTGGTGTAAATGACTACACAAGGTTAAAGACAAAGAATTTGACCCACAGTTTTTTATCAAAAGTTAATTTCTGAAAGGTATAAATGCAACATTAAATGAGTTTTATAGAGCAAACAAAACTGTATTTTATAAAAATATGGAGCCATCTCAAATTCTCATTAACTGAAATATACTTAAGTTAAGACATCTTTAGTTGAAGTATGTCATGTGTTTACTCAGTTTCCTCTGTGAATCTTTATAATCATAGTGTACCCACATAAGCTTCAGTTAACTATCTTTAATTCACGTTTTTGCATGCTGCATAGCTGTTGTGGTAGTTAATATATAATTCTTTTAACATCTCGCCCCCTTATGAGCAACAGGTATACTGGCACCTGTTTTGTCAGTCCAGATGAAAGGGCCTGACCAATATGACTCCACATCTCCTTTGATCTCCCTGTAGAAGGTCGGCATGTCGGCCTAGAGATTCCTCTGAAGAGCAATTTAAAAATTGCATTTGAGCAACATCAAGTGAAATGTCTCCACGTCTCATGCAGTGAGGAGTTCTTTGGTGTACTTCATGGGTAGATGTGAGGAAAGATATTAACCCTTCCTCTCAAATGAAATATAGCTTAATCCTATATCCTAAATTATGCTCCCCCTCTATGGCTACGTTTCAGGTCTTCTCATTACACAGGGTATTTTTGTCCTGTTAAGACCTTTAGGCCCCTAAACGTTCGTTCATTTTACTATTTAGTGCCTCTCTACCTTCTTGGGTGCATTATGAAAAGACCTTACATTCAGAGTATGGATTCACTAGTGTATATGCTATTTAATATGAAATTATGGACAGTCTGAAGTAAGTGTTTCATGGCAGGTGAAACAAGGTGGTTGAATGAAGTTTTTCATGGATGCATAGAAAAGCTTCTCCAGAGCCCAGATTATATGATCAATACAATGATGTATTTTGTTAATGGAGAAGCAGCATAGGCCACTATGTATCAGTTATTATATAAAATGCTATCATGCGCTGTAATGTGCTCTGGTGAATTCTTCTGTTATGTGTTAAAGGCCCACGCAGACGGTGGCCTAACTTGGTGGTTATATACAGCCTCCTTAAATTGTTATGTAGGTAGACTTGGGGAAAAAATATTAAAACTAGTTTAATCTTTTCAGGCATATATTCCATAGAATAGAATTTTTCTCTGGAAATAATTTTTAAAATTCCAAGAACGTAAACCTGATCACTCTTGATTATAAAGAGCCTTTCCTTTTTTCCCCTAGCCATATATTTAGAATACAATTTGTGCTAAAGGGCCAAACTCTGCCCAGCCCTTATAAGGTGCACAATGGGGAAGAATACAAAGACATTTGTCCTTCTCTTCTGCACTCATATTTAGGGACCAGGACAATATATCTGGAGAGTTCAGGCCCTCCTCTCTTCTACCATTCCATAGACCTGCTGAAAGGGCACAGGGGGAAGGCGTGGCTATGTCCTCCCTCTCCCCTCAGTCCATCCATTCAACAAAGCAGATTCAGCACAGAGACACAGGGTAGGGGGGAGCATGCAGCACTCTGTCCAAGGATGGTGCAGCTACAATTCTTACATTCATTACCCAAGAGACCCCAGAAGGAATTTTGGCCAAGTCCATCTGCAGCATAGCCCTTCTTCATATACCCGCTGACACTCCTGAGAGTGCCAAGAGCACAACCTAGCATAAACATGTATTTATTATAGTGGTACCTGGTAGCTACACTCACAGACCTCTGAAAAACAGTTTTTAGCTTACCACAATAAAATGGCACTGGGCATCCAAATATGTGATATAATTACCACACAGAATTACAGCAGAAATTGATGTTTGTGCACCAGTGGAAAAATAGATTTCTAGCACATATATAAGAAAGTTCCATAGTAGCCCCTTTGATATCACAGTGAGTGGCACCATAGAAATACCATGGTGCCACTCACTGTGATATGTTTGATACCCATTCCAATACCTCAGCAGATGAGTTTGATACCCAGTCCTATACCTCGGCAGATGAGTTAATGAATCAGAGGGCTTATTTTTGAACTTCCTTACATTTTCTAGATTAAATTCCATGTTAATGCTGTTAATATTTGTCTTCAATAGTGTGTTAAAATGACACCTTATTTTAAAATTTGTACACATTAATGATGACATGGCACATGCTCAAGACCATTTCCATTAAAGGTCACTTGCATAGTTTTGGAATCTGAATCCATAAACTGCCTCCAATTTCTACCAGTGCTACAAGGAGATGTTGTAAAGGGCGTTTTCTGTTATTTCACATGGGAGAGCTCTGGAGACAAAGCAATTGTCCAGCAATGTACTCCAGGTAACAACCCTGGAGAAATAATTCAAAGCACTTTGGGTCTCTCCTGACTCTTGCCAAGTCTCTTTGGTGGGATATAAAATGCTGAACTGTGAAACTGATCAGGGAACACAGTAGGGGTTTGCCTACGCAAGGCTGCTTTTTAATTTTTTTTTATTTCCCCCTCCCCCACCCCCCCACAAATTTCCCACTGGTGCTACCACCCGATCAGCTGCACAGGCAGTAGCAACAGTGGATCATCTTGTGTAAACAAAGGATTTTAAATGCAATGTTGTAGACCTGACCAGAGAAAGTTGTAGTTATTAACTAATGGTTTGTCTACACTAGTACTCCAGTTGTTAACATTACTGGTGATAACTAGACTGGGAAATAAAAAAAAAATAGACAAGGCAAATTGGGCATTGGTTTCCCTTTTACCTGCAAGTACTGTTTATTAGTGAGGCACAACCCTTCCTCCTCTGAAGCCAAAAGAGCACTTTTAATGGCACTAATTAAGAGGTGTGAATGTCTCTTGCACATTTTTGCTGCTCTGTGCATAAGCCCTGTGTTACCTAACACATTACATTAATTGGTAATATAGTTTGTGTTCAATCAATATGTAAAATGTGTTCTTATAAAGGTTCCTTTTTTAATCTCCAAGTAAGAAATTATAGAAAATTCCTACAAGGTTTTTATGATTGGATAACAGTGTAAGTACACTTCTTTCACCCCCCCAAAAAAATATTTTAATTGGAAAGCATACCTTTTAATGTTCATTTAATTAGTGTGAAAAACTAGCTAAGACAAATGATCAATTGTAGAATATTTCCTCAATTGTACACATTTTGATTCACACACAAGATTATCCTTATCCAATTTGTTTCTACTGCACACACTATAGAAATATTCCCTTATAAATGTAAATTTGAAATTGGTCAGATGAAAAGAAATCAATGCCATTACACTCCACTGAAAAAAGATAATGTTCTAAACTAATGAGGAGAGGCAGTAACTAAAAAAAACCCACCACATTAAACCAGCACCATAGTTTTATGATGTGCAGGAACATCTATTATACCATATAAACAGAACTACAAAACATAAGTTCAATGTCACTTTTAAAAAAAAATCAAACAAAAACAGATTATACAAATTTGAAGTTCTCCTGTCTCCTTTCGAGAGACTCATTGTAGTTCTTATTAATAATAAAAATACTAGTAATATTCAATTTTCTTGCATTTAACACAGCTAAATATGTTCGTTGTTAACATGCAGCACTTTGCCTTATATGAATCTGTTTATCTGTCTATCTCACGGTTTTCTGTAGTTTTGATTCACTCTAGATTGAAATACTTTCCACATACAATTAAGAATGCAGAAGCAGGCCCCCTATTGGACTTTGTGTCTTCTGCTTGTCTCTTCACTGGTAAAGGAATCTGCAATTGGGATATACACAATTGTGTTTTCCAGGTAGGGAGAACACAGCCTGAGTAGTGTGGCTCCATGCTCAGTGTAAGCAAAGGAATCCTCAGCCATGAGCTCTAGTAGCTCATACACAACTGGTACATAACTGCTACTTCTGGATATGTGTGGGAGAAATGAGCAGACTATTTGTGGAGCCAAGTTAGAACTCCGAGTTCTTGGTCTTTGAGTTCCCAAAGAAGACCAAGAGATTATGCAGGAGTCTCTTGAGGGGGGACCTATTGGATAGTAGGTATTTTTTTTAGTTTGCTACTAAAGTCCTGAGTACGTCTGTTTGCATTACAGTCTCAGCCTACATTACACTACTTTTCTGTCTCCTATGTCTCTATCCCATGCTAGCTTTTTAGCCCCCTTGCGTGATACAGGGGGCATGCACTGTCCTTCTGTTTGGCCCTCAGCTTCCTGCACCCATGCAGCATAAACTCAGCATTTCTGCTGTTTTTTTGCTTTCACATGACCAATACGGTGGCATGACAGAAGTGTTGGTAATAAAATGTTCTATCTTCGCCCAACCAGAGATGGTAAAATGTCAGTGGGGAAGGGAGGAGTCTTGAAATTTCATAAATAAACAATATGTCCCCAAGGTAATAAATATTCAATATCTCTCCCCTCCTCCCCCAGAAAAACAACTCTCTTCATAAACATGAAATCCTGGCTGCCCTGATACCTTCACGGACTAATTCTGGACTCCTGCTGCCTACAAAGAATCAAAAAAGTAAACCAGCCACACCATCCAGACCAGGAGACATTTGAGTTAATGGAAAAACCTTCTTAATATTCAAAATCATGAAGCACGCACACAACACAAAGGGATTCTGCGGTCTTTGGCACTGCAGTAACTACAACTACATACACCTCAGATAGAGGCTTTATATATGATGAATGAAAATGCTCATTAACAACAACAAACAACACTACATCACAAGCTGTGAGAATTATTTTTAACCCCCCCCAACACACACACACACACACACACACACACACACACACACACACACAGAAAGATTATTTGACTTAAGCAGTAGTAACATTTCAGGGAGGTTGCTACGTTTCTAAATGTTATGTAAAAAACATTTGAAGTAACAGTTCTTACACATTTTACCTATTTACCATTTTCATTTCTTTTTAGCCCTGTCTGTACAACACGTTTATGATAGGATAGACTATGAAAGCCACTGTAATAGCATGTCAATTCAATGTTAAAAACTAACTGAAAATACAATCTCACATCTGAAGTACAAGCTTTGTAATGAAGTGAGTGTTGCAGCTTTTTTAGCCACATTCCTCAGCCCACAAATGACACTTTACTTGCCTCTGGATGTTTGGAAAAACTCTGTGTTTTCACAGTGTCCACGGGCATTAAACTGTATAATAGTTCTACAAACATTGTATTTCCATGTTCTTGACAGTATTTTGTAACTTGAAATGAATGTTCCTTATTAATAAACATTAATATATAGATCTAATTGTTGGAGTATAATATCCGTTATGAGACCATCAAGAAGTTAAACTGGTTCATTCTCCTGCTCTCCCTCTTTCATTTCTCCGCAGTACGAGAGGGGTCTTTCTCTTTCCCGTCACATCGTATCTCCTTGTTTTCTACCTCTGTGTATTCTTTTTTTATTTACATGAATCTCTCATCTTTTATTTTCTTCTACTTTGGTGTCAATCTGCTTAAAGAATTACCTTTGACGTCCTGATATAAAAAGCTCTGTATTTTGTGTCATACTTCCCATCTCGATATTATGTGGCTACTTATCATTGTTACCAGATCATGGAAGCACGGATATTGCAAGAATCAATTACATATTAGACATACTATAATAGAATATTTGTTTTCAAGATATATTTTAATGTTCCCTTTGCAAATGTAAAGCATTCTCCCCACCCCCAAAGTTCATTTATAACTAGTAAGCATACAAGTTTTCTAAATCTATTTAAAGGGACTATTCATACTTTTTCTTTCTACAGAAACCTATGTCTTTATGTGAATAATATACCATCAGACATCAGATTATGATGATGATGCCACTGTTCAATGGGTGCTAAAGAAAACATCACTTGAATGTGGTAATGCAAAGGCTTTATTAGATATTACAATGATATATGGCCTGCATACCTGACACTATCCCTAACACCAAGTTGTTTGACTGTATATTGCTAAACATTGGAGGCTTTTGAGCACTACCAATAGTCCAAACTATCACTTTCTGAAAGAACAGGTTGTTGGATTCAGCATCTCACACAGATGGAGGATTAAGGTACCACTCACTGCTGTCACAATAACACTGTTTGTCCACCTTGCTCCTTTGACTTTGGAACCCAGTCCTACACTTGGATCCTGGGGCCAAGACAAAAGTGCCCTAGAAAGTGGCTGCCTGGAGCAGCTAGCTAGGGCCCAGGAAGCCTATATAAAAAGGAGCTGTAGTACTGGCCAGGCAGTTCCTTGCTGGATCCAGAGGAGTATAGCTGGTGCTCCTGGCTGGCCAAAGGGAATTGAAGCACCATGGACAGATCATTGCTGGCAAGGAATGGGGGAGCAAGAAAGAGCTCCAGACTGGGTGCTTCAACTACACATAGAAGAGTTCTGAGGTAAAGGTGAAGCATTGATGAAGGTGCTGGGGCCGCATGGAGTGGCCCTTAGAACTGAAAGCCGTTTCACTAAAGGGACACGGTGATGTGGCTGCTGTTCTTAGGGTCCCTGTACTGGGATGCAGAGTAGTGGATGGGCCTGGGTCCTTCCCCTCCCTCCTCACCCCACCACCACATAGGCCCCAGGGGAAAGTAGTCTACAATCAGACAGTGATAAACCCCGAAAGGGGATCTGAACTGTTAAGAGGACCACCTGGAAATCTTGGCCAGAATCTTGGCAAGAGGGCAAAACTATTGTCTCCAGGGAAGAAGCCCTGGGGATAGAGTTCAGTACCAGGTCCGAGACTATTTAAAGACTGCATTCACACCTGACCAGAGGGGACAACTTGCAAGAGGCGGGTTCCATGCTGATACAGTAAGACGTGTGTCCTGATATCAAAGACTCAGTCAGGTATGCTTCAGCATTTCCGTGCTCTCAAGTTTACTCTTCACTCATGGTCCTTAACCCAAGGAACAGAAAGAGCTGGACCAATGCTATAGTCTTGCAGCTATAAACTTTCCATTGTTAGCCCTAACAAAGCACCCAAGCCACTTTTTTTATGATGTTTTGGAGCATTGTTGGCATTCAAGTGGCCATATAAGAATCTCACTCCACAGAGACCTTTGTCTAGGGCTTGTCTGGAAGTGCCACGTAGCACTCCTGCGGGCATCACAATAAAAGAGTAGGCCAAAAGCACTACATGAAAGTTTGCATCTCCACACCATTAGAGTTCATGCAAATACTTCCATTTTTTATTTGCAGAGTTTATATCAGGAACTTCACACTTACTTTAAAAGAAAACAAAACTCAGTAAATCTTGTGCAACTTCAGTTTTCTCAAAACTTGTAATTGGTCTACGGTTATCAGAGGCTGGGCCTAAACGTGCTTGTGGTTCATAAGCCTTAGTAAATCTTTTTCAGATGAGTGTCAGGTTTGTAATGAAACCTAAAATCAACATGGTTTTCAGTATCAATTAGCTCTCACTGGTAGGAAGTTCCCTTCCCTTGTTAAACTATTTCATACCCATTATACTTAGTGATACTCCCTTATACCATACTAGTTGCTCTTCATTCTTAGTATTTACACCCCTCAAATATTTATTTCAGATTGTTATCCTGTACCTCTAAGGCATCACTTAGTTAAGCTATATGCTGCACAATTAGTCTGTTTAATGCTTCCTTATGAGTCGAACCCTCCGGCTCCAATTTCTTGTATTGCTCTTGCCTGAACTCCCTCCATTTTGTCTTTATTATTCTGCCTCTGAGGTTCCCAGAACAAAACACTGTATATCAGGAATTGTGTCACCAGAGCTGGTTTTCCTTTCCCTTTGGTTGTTGATAGATTTGATTTGTTTTGTTTTGTTTTTGGCAGGTGTGGGGGATTGTTGCCATATTACATTTCAAACATGATTGTCAATTCTGTAAACATTATTGGGTAAAAAAGTCCTAAGTATCATAAATATTCTCATTCATAACTTTCATGGTAGAAAACACCTTTCCTGATAAATGGTTTCAGGTTTAGGCCCTTATACACTATATAATGTGCATTTAATTATTACTTCCTGTGTGTCCCCCTAAAACTATGTACCATATTTTTCGTCTTATAGGACGCTCCGTCCTATAAGACGCCCCCTCATTTTTTAATAAAAAATCCGGGGGGGGAAAAAAAAAAAGCACCTCGCTCTCCCGTCCCCGCCGCGCGGGCGGGCTGCCGGGAGCGTCCTGGTTCCCCCCTCCCCGCCGCGGGCGGGCTGCCGGGAGCGCGCCCGCGGCGGGGAGGGGGGAACCGGGACGCTCCCGGCAGCCCGCCCGCGCGGCGGGGACGGGAGAGCGAGGCGCTTTTTTTTTTTTTTGGTCCGGCGGGGAGGGGGGAACCCCGGCAGCCCGCCCGCGGCGGGGAGGGGGGAACCCCAGCAGCCCGCCCGCGGCGGGGAGGGGGGAACCTCGGCAGCCCGCCCGCGTGGCGGGGACGGGAGAGCGAGGCGCTTTTTTTTTTTTTTTTTTTTTTTTTGCATTCGCCCTATAAGACGCACCAACTTTTCCCCCCCCGTTTTGGTCTTATAGGGCGAAAAATACGGTACTGTATTTGGATTATCTTTAACGTATATATTTTCTAACCTCTATTGATGTCAGTTGTTTGTTTTTGACTTGTGTTCGTATCACTTCTTAAACTGGTAACATCTAGGAACATCAACAACATGTTTCCACCTATTATATCATGAGTTAAATTTTAATAAGACTTGACATCACGTAGAGCTATGTGGCATCCAGAAAGTAGTTCTCTTTCCCCATTCCCACTTTCTTACACAGACTTTTATCTTTACTATTTGATACTATAAAATAAGCAACTATATCTAAGCGGTCTCAAATACATTATTACCTGGGTTACCGTAACTATTGACTGAGGTAAAAAAACAGCTTAATCTTATTTTGTAGGGTTTTGATGCACATGTACATCAAAGATTTTGAAGTATAATATTTTAATGCAGTTTTTAAATGGTGTACTGTAAAACACAAAATTAACTCATCAAGTTAATTTTGTGCATCTTCGCCTTAGGCTGATGGATGCAAATTAAATTTCACATTAATCATTTCAGGCAGTTTGCATTCAGTGCAGTAGTTCATGCTTTCCATTGATACCTGTAAAAATTGTTTACAAATATTTGTGTAACACATGAGCAGTGCAAAGATGTATTGTAGATATTAGTAATATTGCACGGTGGTGATACTACTGTCTCAAAAACACCCGAATTTTCAAACCTGGGTGCCTAAAGTTTGATAACTGTACCCTTATACTTAAATAAAATTGACCCCCTCTTTTCAAAGGTGCTAAATATCTACAGCTTATATTGATATCAGCAGAAGCAGCAGGGGGTCATCACCTTTTAATATCAAGCCTTCAATGTAGTTGCCTAAATATGAACTTTAGCTACCCTGGTTTGAAATGGTGTTTTGTAATACAAGGGGTTATTGCAAATATAGTATGCTATTTAGGAAAACAAAACTTTAAGAAATCTTTGAATTTGTTATGAGACTTTGCTAGTATTTTAGTGAAATCTTGCAACAATCATCTTATCACATGTGGTGCACTAGAATACATAATACAATATAATATGGAGAACTGTTCAATATTCCAACTTTATATGACATAAAGCCTTATACATAGAAATGGTTAAATATGTTGTTCATTGTAATGGGATATTGTATAGTCAAAATTATGTGCAGTGACACTGCTGCCCAGAACAATGCTTTTATCACACTAAATGCAACAGCAATCGCATACTATTTCAGTATCTTTGTATGCAGTATTACTATGCATTGTTCTTGCTAAGCAAAGGTTCATAGAAATCAATGGTGCAAGCATTGCATTCACTTTAATGAGTCTTTGCTACTTATTAAAAACATTATGAATATTAAATACTTTGGATAACAGGCTTTATTATGCAGTAACATGTTTTGTTATTATGGTGCTGATAACTCAAACTTTGAAGTGAATGCAACAGATATAAAGGTTTGTGTTGTATGCAATTTAAAAGTTTCAATATGCCATTAAGATATATTTTAGAGAAAGTTTTGAAAACCAGCTGACGTTTATGCTTGGTAGCTTTTTTTTAATCTAAATACCTGGGGCCAAAGTCTTCACTGTACTCTAACCTCACTGCACTATTCCAGCAATGTGAAGTTACTGTAAAAGGACAGAAAAAGCCCCCAAGGAATTCCCCAGTTGTAAAGGGGTTTCCCAGGCTGCTTCAAGCCAACAGCCTTTGGGGGCTGTTACGGTCTTACACAATTTAAAGCAAACCTAAGGCTGATGTAAGTTGTGCCAGAGGCAGGCAGGCCTCCAGCCAAGGTTAGAGTATTGGTGCTTGAAAAAATGGCTTAAATACCTTCTCCAGTTGTGCAGTACAAAGAAACATGGAGCAACACCAAATCTGGCCCATGGACATTAAGAAAATATTAGAGGGAAAACTGTTTTAAGGACTGTGTGCAAATGTTTATTTTGTAATGGAAGGCATGTGGGACTGATCCATTGTACAAAAAAATGCTTATGCCAAAAAACAAAAAAGGGAAAAATATTTTTCCCACTTCTTGAAAATGAGTGATTTTTTTTTTTTTTTGCTGTGACAAGGAAGAGGGATGGGGGTAAATGTACTAATACTTTATTTCAATGGATTAAAAATGTTTATCAATGGATAAACTCAAATCCAGTTTCAGCCTGATAAAATTGAAATAGAACCCTATTATGAAATATTAATATACTCCGCCCACCACCACAATCTTCATCTGATAGTCTGTGGTGCTGAAACTTGGCATCCCCTTACTAATGGCATGGGAATGTTTGAGGAAAAACAGTTCTCTTGACCAAATACAATGTATCTAGTGATTATCATATTTTCCTGTGATGACAACTGTAATGAAATCTGAACTAAAACTGACATTTGGAAAATAATTTTAGATGACTGTAAACATAGAGATTGTTGACAACCAGATGAGAGCTCATATGTATAACTAGATGAAAAGTACTAGCTAGTAGACTGCTTTACCTAATAATGTGTTATAATAAAGTATTACTAAGTAGACAAAGCACGTTTTCATACATGATTTTAAATTGAGTTAAATAAAGAGGAAATGAAGAGTTTGTGGCTAATGCAGAAGAACTATTTGATTTCAAGTTTGATTTCAAGGTCTGGCCAATCCATTATGTCAATCTAGGACTAAACAGTCTAAATAGACTAAATCTATGCAACAGAGATGGTACTGCTCCTATAGCATCAAGTTCTGCACCCTGTTGAGCACTTCTAAAAGCTCACCTTCTAAAAGTGCTTAGATTTTGCTCCACACCTATACAGAGACCCTTCTGAATACTGAGAAGGAATGATTGCTTAGGAAACCAAATAAACTTTGGCACCTGCGTTAGAATGAACACTAGTGAACTGGAAGTGGGAGAATGGGCATGTGGAGGCACTGAACACTAGTGAACTGGAAGTGGGAGAATGGGCATGTGGAGGCACTGAAAACAGAGCACAGTGCTGCCAGCAAAGTCCTGTAGATCCCTGTGATATATTTAGCAGCCCTTTTTCATTGTTTCAGGATATCCTGCTTCACCTGAATTATGCTAAGCATTGACTGCAGGAAACAATCCGTGCAGGGGTCCTGAGTCAGCTACAGCAATATTGTTGTTTATTATTATTGTAGCACCTAGGAGATCCAGTCTTGGACTAGGACCAGATTATGCTAGGTGCTGTACAAACAGACAGTCCTGAACCAAGCACCTTATAGTCTAAGAATAAGATAACACAGCAGGTGGATACAGACTGTAGGTGGGGCAAGAAAGAAGGAGACAATATTGATCAGCATGACAGGTAGTGGTCTTAGTTTTTGATTGCTTCCATGAAATGTTATTTCCCACAGCCAGTTGCTTAATGCCTCCTGTGCACAACACGCTTGTTCAACATTACTGAATAGTGAGTAACAAAGTTGCACGCTCAGCAGCCCTACTGTTGTCTCGTTGCTCACTGTTCTTTCTCAACCCTCATCTGCACACCTAAAATATTGACCCCAAACTGTATAATTTTCATGTACTAGTGAAACTGCTGGTTGTTACAGGAGTGTTAGCAACAATTATATCAACTGGAGAATAGGGGGTATTTGAGGAGGAAAACTGAAATAAGCAGTTTGGAGAAGTCCAATGTTTAAAACATTAAAAGAATACAACTTTCAATTATAGTGGGTTTTGAGTGTCATGATCTTGATGTGCCAGGAGCCCCCTGGGGGATGAATAATCCAGAGGGAGGAGTTCAAAGGAAGCAAGCACTTCTAAGCTGCCACACAAATTCACTAAGAAAGTGGTGGACTTTTCCAGAGCTCTGCAGTAAGGAAATCTGACTCTCTTCTGTATTTCAGACTTTGCTGTATAGGAACTATAAAGAGGAAAAAATAGGAAGAAAGGGGTGTTACATTGATATAATATGTAAATTATACTGTTGTAATTAATTAGAAGTTAATTTTAGAAATACTGCTTCCCACTTTCTATAGACTGCTATTTTGCTGTGTTGACTTGGCAAAATGTAGCTTGTTTGATTAGCATTTTCTATTGTCTGTTTGAGTAAACATAAATATTTTGCTAAGTCTTCTTTTATAGTGTAAACTGGTAGTAATGAACTTGTAATCTTAAATTGTTAGCAAGGAAAAGCCCTAACCCAGTACTGTATAGCTTAATGATTTGTTTGTTCAGGGAAAAGTTTTCAAAAGAACCTAACAGAGTTGGGTGCCCGATTTATTGCGATTTGCTCTATTTGATTTAAAGACGCTGTACCATACTTGAATGCTCTAAGATAGGTCAATGCTGAAGAACGGAAGCTAGAGAAGTCTTTGGCCTGCTAGAGAAGTCTTTGGCTGCTGTAGAGCTTTCCCTTCTGTCAGCTCTGACCAAAATCTTGTTAAAGTATCTTCTGATTTCCTGAAGATAAGCATTCTGGATTTTGGTGCTCTGATGTTATTTTTCAGCTTGGCTATAAATTTGTGAAATATATCTGGTGTGTAATGAAAAATGGCCATAACATTCTGCCTCTGAGCATAGTATAGCTTGACTTTTATATTTTGGGGGGCGGAGAGGTGTTATTGTCCAGCAATTGCTCAATATGCTGCTCTCAGCAGATGTCTCCCCACCAGCACCCATCTGCTTTCTGCACCCTGGTGCAATAGGATGGGAACTCCTCTCCCCCAACACTCCCAACTCACCCATGCAGAGGGATTGGAGTCCTCATGCACCCCTCCAAGGGGATGAGAATCCCCTGCTTCTCTCCTTCCTCCAAAAAATGGGTTTGAAACCTCTAACCCTCCATGCAAGTGGCTGGAAAGCCTCTGCATCATCATGCAAATGGGGCAGGAAGCCCCCCCCCCCCCCACAGTCCTACCTTCTCCAGGCACAAGCAGAGACAGCCCCCATTGCCACCCTTACTTCTGCACTTCTGTTGGTGGCAACACCAGAGGTTTTTAAGGTCAGGCTGGTTGGCATGATATACTTGAGGTTGATCCTGCTTTGCACAGGGATTTGGACTAGATGACCTCCAGAGGTTCCTTCCAACCTTGATTCTATGATTATTCTATGATTCTATTACTCTGATTCTGTGAACACTGCCTTCAGAGCTGAGTGGCCAGAGAGCGACAGCTGTGGGCCGGGGCGCTCATGTGTTTTGTGGACAATTTTTTTAATCCTGCTCTTGTCCTGCCCCACAATACCTACTGCCATTCCAACCTGGTCCCGCATTGTTTCTTGAATTTTTTTCCTGCTCCTGCTATTATGGCAGCGGTCCTGGGGACCCATGGGATCCCAGTCCCGCTTCAGGGCTTTACTCACATTAGGAATTACAGGTACATAGAAAATGTTCTTTTAATCTGAATTGCAAACTACTGGGGAAAAAATCAGCATATACATTTGGGGGAGCAGCACCTCTGTGTACTGCCCGAATCTCTGCCCATGCCTCAAACTGAGACAAGTCTCCAAAAGTCTTACATGCTTTAAAGCTTCCTTTTTGACCGGGACGGTGATTTTTTTATATACATTCAACTGCAGGTCCGCATTCTACTAGTAGGCTGGCCATAATTAGAAGAGACCCTTACTTTGTCATCCTCTGATATCAGGAGTTCTTTATATTTATGATGCAGAAATTCAAATTTTTCCTGTAATTCATGGTGTTCTTATGCAAATTAGGAACACTTTCTGAACATATTAATCACAAAAATTTCCAGTTTACCCCCAGAACATTTTCAGCTTGGCTTTGTGCAGTTGAAACCAACATGTCACAAAGGTAATTTGGAATATAAGCCCCTTGTATTACAATAGATAGGGTAGTACTTTCTTCTGTTGTCCGAAGTGATTTGTCTACTGCATAAATGGCCACATTCTCTTACTCTAGTCATTTTTAGAATACTGGAGAGACTTTTGCTCTAATTATTTCTCCTGTTTTCTACAGTCTTCATAAAATTCAAAGAGCAGTTATTGGTTTATTTTTTTGGATCCATCAAATGCTTGAGTTTTGCTAAATAAGGAGCTAGAACATTTGTGGCCTCACATGCATATTTGCTTTGCTGTAGATAAGTTTGAAAGCAACTGTAAAAAGGATTGGAATATAGCCAACTCATTGCCAAGCTTTATTTCTCACACAGGACAAATAGGAATGAGGATTGTAAATGTTATGCTGTGTTTCTATGTACTACATGGTAGCTTGTCCTCAAATTCCTATGGGCAGAAGCATTGAGCAGAATCTTTGCAAAACCATGCTGTGGCCCCCTCCTTGGCATACCTCCAACACCATGGTTTACAAGGGAGTCCTTTTCCTGCAAGTGGATATGGAACTTTTTTTAGGGTTCATCGATGCTGCTATCATATAAATGGGGCTGATCCAGGGGTGAATATCTCACCCGAAGGTTTTAGGGTTGAAAGGAAAAGATTTGGTAAAATCTTAGTAGAAGGAACAGGATTTGGTGAGACTCTGGATGTACGGGAAGAAGCTTTGGCGAAATTAGAAGACTTCAG
Organism: Sternotherus odoratus; assembly: GCA_032164245.1. NCBI lineage: Eukaryota > Metazoa > Chordata > Testudines > Kinosternidae > Sternotherus > Sternotherus odoratus. Next base: position 86,395,109 of record JAVMKO010000005.1, on the reverse strand, counting down.
AAGTTGAGAGAATAGGTGATGGGAAGGATAAAGAAATTGTCCCTGGAGAAGGAGGAGAGAGAGGGAAGGATTTGAGAGAGAAGATTAATTCAATTTTCCCCATGTTGAGTTTTAGATAATGGCAGGATGTCCTGGAAGGTATATCAGAGACTCTGTTGGAGATGCATGGCTTGATGGAGCAATGATAGAAAAATAGAATCCAGGGGAAATCATCTTAAACATAGAAGTAGAAATCATAGGAGATTGCTCAGGGATTGAGTATAAACGGAAAAATCAGTGGAAGGGAAAAGGAAGAGGGCAAAGGAAGCATGCTTCTCATTTCCTTATCAATCCCTTCATGTCCAACAGTGTGCTCTTC
>JAVMKO010000005.1:86367251-86389751 GCA_032164245.1 Sternotherus odoratus | reverse complement strand
ACTGACTATTCATTTATATATAGCCTCTCTCTCTAAAATGTCCATTTCTTTTGAATGTTTTATATATAAAATGTGATACATACGTATTCAATTTTTTTTCTCTGTGTGATCGGGGCAGCTGGCCAGCTTACTGCTAATAAGTTAGTTAATTTGTATTATTTTCTAAAGAATAGTTGTATAATCATTGCTTGAATTCCTTGGATTTCTGAATTGTTTCCTCCTGTTATGCTTATCTGCCCTTTGTAGACTTTCTGAAGTGCTTCTAGACAGATTTTTTTTTTTTTTTACCAATTTTGCTCCTGCATGCCCATCTTATTTTCTTTGCCGTGCCTGGGTAGCTTGTTTGCAAAGTTTACTTGGCCGCAATATCCCTTGGGGCTTGATTCAGGACAGCATGTGCATGCAGCCCTTGAAACCATGTCAAATAGTCCCCAGATCCTAAAAGGTTGGCTACCCCCGAGATAAGGCATCATGTTTAATGGCCTCAGTTTTTCTTTTAAGTGTTTATTTTTATAATACCTGCATGAAATTCCAAGATACTTACACTGTATGTATTCAGCTTTTGAATATAATTTGGTGGTCTACTCTGGTGAGTGGAAAAATGAGCTTAAACATATTTGAATCCATTTGACTATGCTAAGTCTTGCAGTAAATATTTTACAGAAACTCTTTCTGTGAGGGTAGAGTTAAATGTAACATAACAAATGTTCTGAATACACAGAATTATGCATTCATTATAACATACTATTTAAATTCTTATTCACACAAATGGTTGGTAGTAAATATTCTGGTATGCTATGTGGAATAGGTGGGGTGTTGTTTTTTTATTTACATTGATAAAAAATCCTGCTATCATACTAAAACAATAGAAGCATTGTGTCTCACATCATGTCTGTTTCTGTAATCTAATTTAGGATTTGATGTAGGTTTAAATTGCTAATCATGCACAAAAATCATGATACTGATATGGTTTGAAATCACACATTATTTTTTATTTAAACGAATAAGAAAATAAGGACGCAGTGGGAATTGTACATCCATATTAGTTACAGAATCATGCCCAGAAAGATTTGTTGTGGGTTTCTTGTGGTTTGTTTGGTTTTTTTTAAAAAAAAGCCTTATATATTATCATATGATTATATTATAATCCTGGGTCATGTCTCAAATATTCACTATAAAATCTCCCATAATAATGCAGAGCTTTCCTTTTTGGTAGAGGATGAAGAAAAGGAAAGTTAATATAAATAGGGATTTTTTTAAAAATTGAAGTGGGTAACCAGTTGTCAATGAGGTCTAAATTGGAAAATGTTTGACTAAGCAGAACACATGTGAGCAAGCAGACTTTATCAGTAATCTAGGAATGGTGGATATGTGTTCGGTGAAACAGCCGTTGTATGCTATATTTAAAAAACAAACAAAAAGTTAGACCTCAGCTACTGGTACTTTTTTCTGTAGCAGCCTTGGACTCTGGCTTTCCTACACAAAGTTTGTGAAGGAGCTATTAGCTATGGCAGAGGGGACAGAGGACAGCTGGATTTAGACTGCTTTGCTTTGGCCCCAGTGGTCCAGAAGGGAGATAAGAGTTCCAGTACAGTGGATAGAAAAGTGTCTTTGACAGCCAGGTGAGCTGCCTGTTTGCATGCAGTCCCCAGGGTGCTTCAGACTCTCCTTGGAAGAGGAAGAAAGGGAGCAGAGCTGACCTCCAGAGACAGGAAACGGGCCTGATGGGTTGATTCTCCAGTCCCTTATGTGCTACAAAAGAAGTCCAGAAAGGCAGAATGTAGAGTTAGAAACACGACTGAGGTGAAAAGAGGGTTTTTGTTTGATTTTTTCAAAGCAAACTACCTACTTATTTAGATCAGAGAATCACTCCAACACTTGGAAAAGTCAAATGAAGTGAGCATTATTTTCTAATTTTCTTAAGAAGTGGAAGCATTTAGTCAGGGGGCAGGAGTGGAAATGGGGGCTCAGACTGATAATAGTGGATCACTTTGCCAAATCAGGTCTCAGAATACCAGATTCTTGATCTGACAAAAGGAGGGAACTCTCTAAAAATGACACTTTCAGCTTGGATGAGTGCTTCATGCCTCCAAGGTGGACTGTTTAAAGTAAACTCACAAAGCAAACCCTCTGGCAAATTTAAATGGATGCATCTTTATCCCCTCTTCTGATTAAGAGTTAGTAAACTTACATTGATCTATACTCATGTAGTTCTAATCACCATGATACAGGTGATATGGCCCAGCTGTGGGGAAAGTAGAGTCCATTTAACAAAGAAAGTCTGTTTTAAGATTACTTTGCTTTCTAGAGTTTTTGTGGACTGTATGTATTTTAAAGTGGAAGGAATATATCTCATTGACAATGTGTGCTATGATTTATGCCTTTTTGGAAGCATGTGTTTGTTCTATAGTGCCCAAATATGTGCTTGGTGCTCAAGGAGGTGTAGCTATAATCCCTGCCCCAGGGAGAATAATACCTAAGTTTTGCATGCAACATAACTGAAAGTGAGAAGAGCAAAAGAAGGACAAGGAAATATCAGTATGTCCATTTTATTTATTAAATAACCACAAAAGGCCAAATTCTGTCCATTTGCATTTTCCTTTCAAGTCGATGAAAATTGACCATGCAATTACAAAGTGACAAAATATTCTTATTGTGCAGTGACTGTACAGATCCCATGGGGATCAATTCTGGATCCAATTCTGTTCAATATATTCAACAATGTTTTAGATAATAATAGAGAGAGTACACTTACAAAGTTTGCGGATGATACCAATCTGGGAGGTTTGCAAATACTTTGGAGGATAGAATTAAAATTCAAAATGATCTGGGCAAACTGGAGAAATGGTCTCAAGAAAATAGGATGAAATTCAATAAGAACAAATGCTAAGTACTCCACTTAGGAAGCAACATTTAATTACGCACATACAAAATGAGAAATGACTGCCTACGAAGGAGTACTGCAGAAGGGGATTTGCGGGTCATAGTGGATCATGAGCTAAATATGAGTCAACAGTGTAACACTATTTCAAAAAAAGTGAACATCATTCTGGGATATATTAGCGTGAGTATAGTAAAACAAGACACGAGAAGTAATTCTTCCTCTCTACTCAGCACTGATTAGGCCTCAGCTAGAGTATTGTTTCCAGTTCTGGGCACCACATTTCAGGAAAGATGTGAACAAATTGGAGAAAATCCAGAAAAGAGCAAAAAAAAATGATTAAAGGTTTAGAAAACATGACTGATGAGGGAAGACTGAAAAAACTGGGTTTGTTTAGTCTGGAGAGGAGAAGACTGAAAGGGAACATAAGTTTTCAAGTACATAAAAAGTTGTTACACAGAGGAGGGAGAAAAGTGGTTCTTTTTAACTTCTGAGGATAGGACAAGAAGCAATAGGCTTAAATTGCAGCAAGGGCAGTTTAGGTTAGACATGAGGAAAAAAATCCAAACTATCAAAGTAGTTAAGCACTTTATTAAATTGCCTAGGGAGTTTGTGGAACCTCCATCATTGGGGATTTTTAAGAGCAGGTTATATAAACACCTATCAGGAATGCGCTAGAAATTCTTAGTCCTGCCATGAGTGCAGAGGACTGGACTAGAAGACCTTTTGAGGTCCCTTCCAGTCCTAAAATTCCATGATTGCTGCACAGAGGAGGGAGTCCCAGTCAGTCTCCCTTCACCATCCCCTATTTAACAGAGAGAAATCATAGTTTGGATTTGAGTAGATGTGACCTTCATGGAGGCTTGACCTCGAGGGAGTGCCCTGTAACCCCCATATTCCTCATCTATATACAACTGCTATATTGCATATAGAGCATTCTATGTGAGGTGTTGGGAAAGGTTATGATCTCATGAAAACCCACTGTTCCTTCTAAAAATGTATATTAATGCATATGAAGTTATGATAATGTGTTGTATGGTTGTTACTAAAATATGCTGTGAGTTGGGGAATCTCCCATATATTAGCTCCCTTGTCCTTTTCTCTGGGGATCTAACCAATGCCTGGATGGGTGTCAAACAACAATCACCAGCCATTGTCCAACAGAGGAGTCACAATTTGATGACTCACTCACAGGAGACACACCAGGAAATTGCTTCACTAGGGACTCAGCAATTCCCACCAGACATGCTTGGACTTGTGTTCGCGAAGCACGTGGACTAAGGGTATAAAACAGAACACTGTGGCCCCATTCTTGGCCTTTTCCTCCTCTTCTCCTTTCCCTCTGCCCCCATGCTGCCGACAACAAAGGCCCTTGGAAGACCGAGGACTCCAACAAAGGAGACTGTCCCAGGTTTCAAGAGTGAAACCTGTGTACTATGAAGTGCAATATCCAGTGGGGTGAGAAAAACTGCTTAATCTAGGTGTTGCCCAGTCTAACATGGTTGAGAGTTTAGACAACATGCTTATATTTTATTTTATTTTGGTAACCACTCTGGATTTTTGCCTACCACTTAAAATCTATCTTTTGTAGTCAATAAACTAGTTTTACTGTTTACTAGTGAGTTTGCCTCAAATGCTTGGTAAATCTGCTCAGGTTCACAAAGGCTGACGTACTGTATATCCACGTTCTGTTGCTGAAGTGGTGAACCAGTTAATAAACTTACATTGATCAAGAAAGGGTCTTAAATAGTGCAAGACAGTATATTCCTAGGGTACAAGGCTGGGAGTTGGGGGGATTTGGCTGGTGCCTTTCTCTGAGGTTCCTGAGTAGCTCTGGGAGCATTCATGCGATCTTGCTGGGTGTGGGGCTCCACATCTAATTGTACTGAGTCGTAACAACACTCGGGTGTTGCTGCTTGCCACTAGTAAGGCATTTTGAGAGACAATCCTGAATAGGGAGTAAAGGGGACACTGTGGTTGTTATGCTATACAGAGCACACAGGATCTTTTATAAGAGAAAGGCAATACACCATTCTTTATTAAGAATACAACACAGCATATGCATTTCAGTCTCTCTCTCACACACACACACCCCATGCACACAATCATGCCAGTTGATGTTCATAGTTATAAGTCTCTTGTTGTAGCTCGAGCCAATCTAATGGCCAGTTAGATTGATCATGAGTAAGAAGCTGGAGTGTCTCTGTTGGTCTTGATGCTCCGAGGCTTGGCAGGACTGAACCCAAAGTTTCAAGGCAAAACACCCAAGTTTTATACCTGTAAATTTCCATTTGAGTCCATGCATTTTGCAATGCCATCCTGTAATCATTGGTTCTTAAGGGGTGTTAATCTTGGGGTTTCCCACTGTCATCCTTTGGTTATTGTCGGGCTTCCCATCATTATCTTGTATTTGTTGTCTCACCTTTGGGGTGTTTACTCACCTCTGAGGTCGTCAATGCTGCATAACATGTTTAGCATCTGATACAATGGATGTTTTCTTATTGTCTCCTTGTCTTCTGGTCTTTTTAAGTCCCTCACTTTTTTTGACCCCCTTTGGATATTTGTGATGGCTTCACACTTATCTCTTCCTGATGCATGCATTCCTCTTTCACACAAACAATCACACAATCTCTTACACACATCTTTAAAGGTAGCAGCATACATTGTAAATTAAGCCTTGCTAAATCTTATAACTAAAACAATTCACACTGGGGGCTTCAGGCCCTCAACATTTCTTTAATCTATTTATCATAGACACAATACAAAATCCTGTCTCTTACTAACATACTGGAAACATCACACAGTTTGACAGTCATTTCTTTCTGTTATAGAATGAAATTAAAGTTTACATCAATTCTTATAACAATTAATACAGTTATAAAATCCTGCTCCTACATGATCCTACAGTCCCAAGTTGCACTCTGGGATCCTGTCACAGGAAGTACTAAATGATGTCAAAATGGGACCTGACACCTTGATTTTGTTATATTGAACATAAGTTCCTTGTTGGTTCACAGGATACCATGCAAGTAAAATGCTTAATTATAGGAGAGTTACATGATGTTTCATTTCCTTCAGAGAAGGAGAGAAGCATTTTTCAATTTTAACAGATAGGATAAGGTATTACACTTGCTTATAAAGGCTTTCCCCTCTACATACAATGTCACTACTTTCTGTGATTTACTGTATATGTGATTAATTTGAGTTTATTGTTCATTCACTGTATGGTATAGAGCTGTAGGCCCTTTCTCCCCGGTGTAGGTATTGTTGATTAATTATGTTGTAAGGGGAAGAGAAGGGGAGGTAAAAGAAGGAGTGTCTGTCATTCCTTACTGTCTGATGTCACAAACTTGTCAAGATTAGTGCATTTGTTTTTCTGTGTTTGCTTATCTCTATATATAAAAGTCAAATGGTGTATGCGTGTATGTATGCGTGTATGTACGTTCACTTACTCCTTCCACACCGTTTGAGCTAGAGACTTGAAATTTGGTACAGTTATAGGTCTTGGGGTCCTAATCAGGGTAAGAGTCAAAAAAATTTCAATCTCACCTCTGACGCCCCCCAGGGGTGAAATTATTTAAAGGCCAATCACATCAGCTGGGCAGCTGCTGTTTTCTGTGACATAGTTATGATGTCATAATACCCCCTCCAACGGACCCTGCACTCGCTCAGCTCTCTGCCCCCTCCCCCCTCCAACGGACCCCGCACTTGCTCAGCTCTCTGCCCCCTCCCCCCTCCAACGGACCCGAGTTGGGTTTGGTCAGAGGGTAAGTGAGGTAGGGGTGTCGGGTTTGGTCGGGGAGTAAGTGAGCCAGGGGTGGAAAGGTGTCGGGGTGGGTGAGGGGTGAGGTGTGGGTGTTGGGGTTGATGAGGGGGTGTTGGGTTTGGTGGGGGGGTAAGGTGGGGGTGTTGGGTTTGGTTGGGGGGTGAGGAGGGGGGTCGGGGTTGGTCGAGGGATAAGTGAGGTGTGGGTGTCGGGTTTGGTTGTGGTGGTAGGTAGGGGTGTCGTGTTTGGTTGGGGGGGGAAGTGAGGTGGGTGTGTCAGGTTTGGTCTACGGGGGGTGAGGTGTGGGTGTTGGTCAGGGGGTGTTGGGGTTGGTAGGGGGAGAACATGGGGGTGTTGGGTTTGGGGGGGTGAAAATGTGAGTCGGGGTTGGTCGAGGGGTAAGTGCGGTGGGGGTGTCAGGTTTGGTCGGGGGGGTGAGGTGGGGGTGTCAGGTTTGCTCTCTTCCCCCTCCCCCCTCCAACGGACCCCGCACTCGCTGAGCTCTCTGCCCCCTCCCCACCTCCGACTGACCCAAGCAATGCCAGGTATTTTTGCTAGTTTTATAATATCTATCTATCTATATATACAAAAGTCAAGTGGTGTATGTATGTATGTATGTATGTATGTATGTACTCCTCCCGCACCGTTTGAGCCAGAGACTTGAAATTTGGTACAGTTAGGGGTCTTGGGGTCAGGATGGTCTTAAGGGTCGAAAAATTTTCGGATCTCACCTCTGACGCCCCCCCAGGGGTGAAAGTCTTTCAGGGCCAATCACATCAGCTGGGCGGTTAGGTGGTGATGATGTCATAATACACCCTCCAACAGACACCGCACTCGCTCAGCTCACTGCCCCTCCCTCCTCCAACGGAACCCCGGAGATCCCTCAGTTCTCTGCCCCTCACCCCTCCCAACGGAACCCCGGAATCCATCAGCCCTGTGCCCCCCCCCCCCACCTGCGAAGGTCCCCGGAATCCCTCGGCTCTGGGCCCCTCCCCGCCTGCGACGGATCCGAGTTGGGTTTGGTGGGACGGTAAGTGAGGTGGGGGTGTTGGGTTTGCTTGGGGGGGTCAGGTGGGGGTGTCGGGTTTGGTCAGGGGGTAAGTGAGTCGGGGTTGGTCTGGGGGGGGAAGGTGTCGGGGTGGGTGCCCAGACCAAACCCGACACCCCCCCTGGCTCACTTACCCCCCGACCAAACCCGACACCGCCACCTCACCCCCCCACCAACCGCAACACCCCCTGACCAACCCCAACACCCACACCTCACCCCCCCAGACACCTTCCCACCCCCCCAGACCAAACCCGACACCCCCTGGCTCACTTACCCCCCGGCTCACTTACCCCCCGGCTCACTTACCCCCCGACCGAACCCGACACCCCTACCTCACCCCCCCACCAATCGCAACACCCCCAGACCAAACCCGACACCCCCCGACCCACTTACCCCCCCCGACCGAACCCAACACCCCCACCTCACCCCCCCCACCAACCGCAACACCCCCTGACCAACCCCAACACCCACACCTCACCCCTCACCTCCCCCGACACCCCCCCCCTCAGACCAAACCCGACACCCCCTGGCTCACTTAACCCCTGCCTCACTTAACCCCTGCCTCACTTAACCCCTGCCTCACTTACCCCCTGACCAAACCAGACACCCCCACCTCACCCCCCCAAGCAAACCCGACACCCCCACCTCACCCCCCCCAATCGCAACACCCCCTGACCAACCCCAACACCCACACCTCACCCCCCACCCCCCCTGACACCTTCCCACCCCCCCAGACCAAACCCAACACCCCCTGGCTCACTTAGCCCCCGACCGAACCTGACACCCCCACCTCACCCCCCAACCAATCCCAACACCCACTGACCAACCCCAACACCCACTGACCAACCCCAACACCTCACCCCTCACCCACCCCGACACCTTCCCACCCCCCCAGACCAAACCCGACACCCCCTGGCTCACTTACCCCCCGGCTCACTTACCCCCCGGCTCACTTACCCCCCGACCGAACCCGACACCCCTACCTCACCCCCCCACCAATCGCAACACCCCCAGACCAAACCCGACACCCCCCGACCCACTTACCCCCCCGACCGAACCCAACACCCCCACCTCACCCCCCCCACCAACCGCAACACCCCCTGACCAACCCCAACACCCACACCTCACCCCTCACCTCCCCCGACACCCCCCCCCTCAGACCAAACCCGACACCCCCTGGCTCACTTAACCCCTGCCTCACTTAACCCCTGCCTCACTTAACCCCTGCCTCACTTACCCCCTGACCAAACCAGACACCCCCACCTCACCCCCCCAAGCAAACCCGACACCCCCACCTCACCCCCCCCAATCGCAACACCCCCTGACCAACCCCAACACCCACACCTCACCCCCCACCCCCCCTGACACCTTCCCACCCCCCCAGACCAAACCCAACACCCCCTGGCTCACTTAGCCCCCGACCGAACCTGACACCCCCACCTCACCCCCCAACCAATCCCAACACCCACTGACCAACCCCAACACCCACTGACCAACCCCAACACCTCACCCCTCACCCACCCCGACACCTTCCCACCCCCCCAGACCAAACCCGACACCCCCCGGCTCACTTACCCCCCAACCGAACCCGACACCCCCCGGCTCACTTACCCCCCGACCGAACCCGACACCCCCACCTCACCCCCCCACCAACCGCAACACCCCCTGACCAACTGCAACACCCACACCTCACCCCCCCGACACCTTTCCACCCCCCCAGACCAAACCCGACACCCCTGGCTCACTTACCCCCCGACCGAACCCGACACCCTCACCTCACCCCCCCACCAACCGCAAAACCCCCTGACCAACACCCACACCTCACCCCTCACCCCCCCGACTCCCCCCACACCCCGACACCCCCCCCGACCAAACCCGACACCCCCCCCGACCAAACCCGACACCCCCCCCCCGACCAAACCCGACACCCCCCCCCCCTCGACCAAACCCGACACCCCCCCAAGCTCACGGTGCACTGTGTAACACACAGATTATTAAATACACTGTTCGGTTGGGGGGTGAGGTGGGGGTGTCGGATTTGCTCAGGGGGTCAGGTGGGGGTGTCGGATTCGGTCGGGGGTGAGGTGGGAGTGTTGGGTTTGCTTGGGGGGGTCAGGTGGGGTTGTCGGGTTTGGTCGGGGGGTAAGTGAACCGGGGGGTGTTGGGGTTGGTCAGGGGGGGTGGGAAGGTGTTGGGGTGGGTGAGGGGTGAGGTGTGGGTGTTGGGGTTGGGGTTGGTCATGGGGTGTCAGCTGTCTGCCCCCTCCCCACCTCCGACTGACCCGAGCAACGCCGGGCACTTATGCTAGTAGAAGATAAAATTAGAATATTTAAGTAATTGCCCATAGTTTAGTTGTCATTAAGTTGACAAACATTTCAACTAAGAAAAGGAAACCTTAAGTAGATGAGTCATCCATGTATCAAGAAGAAAGCAAATCATGTATTTTATCATCAGTATTAAGCAGAAACTAAGAGAGGACAAGAAGGGAGGAATAAACATAGAACTGGAAGACAAGTGGAAATTCAGACCAAAGAACAATAATTTGAGGGGACATTTGAATGAAAATGAGGACAGTGTGTTCACAGGCATAAGGTGGTGGTTCCAAATATATAAGGAACTGCAGAGGATGTGCATCGGAGGAGGAGATGAGAACAGCAATTGAACAGGAAAAGTGGGTACATCAGGAGGGCCAAGTGAGGAATGTGCATAGATAAGATATAAGCAAAGCATGTTGTGCAGAGGCTTGCATCAGGAAGAGGCATTTAAGGTTATGCAAGGTTTTCCAAGTCTGTTGAAGACTTTTTCTTTAAATTAAAAGGTGCAGTAATTGTGGTAGGATTTTGTTATCTTCTTGTGAGACCCTAGTCTACGTCAATGTTCTGCCTTAGCTGTGTATATTCTTATCCTAATATTTTCCATACTGAAAAGCAATATATAGGACAGATGAATAATCTCACTGGATATTTTAATGTTTATTATGTTCATTTCATTTTTTTCATCACTGATTTTCTTTTGCTGTGCCTTATATAAATCCATCTCACACAAAGTTGCATATAAAAGCTTAAGTGTATATCAGACTTCATATATAAATATGCACATTGTTAGGCAAAGGTGAAAGAATCAAGTGACATTAATCTACAATAATTCATAACTATAAACCACGTTTTGCTTAAATTATGTGGGATAAAACAGTTGCAGTTGTAATTCTCATTTTCCCGCCGATTAAATCTATTTTCTCCCCTTCTCCAATATCCACTCTAGCAAGTGTAATATACATCTTACTCACTGCTACTACTATAGATTTTTTGGAGCTTTACAAATCAATTACTACTTTTCCTATTTAATATGTTCCTAGACTCATATAATACAAAAATACTACTGCTTAATGATAGTCATCCTTCAACTGGGTTTTAAACAGCAACAAAAAAGCTACCACGTGGTTTCGTTAGTTAATTTTAATATGAACATTTTGTCCAGATTACTTCAAAATAGACTTTCATACTATTAACAAGGACCCAAATAGTTTTTGTAAAAGATAGAAAAGTTACTATTAATCTCTCCAGATCCTGTAGAATGTATGTTGTTAAATATAAACTGATTGTTTCACTGAATACAGAGAAGGTATTTGACTGTGTAGAGTGGACTTTTTTTTTCCAGAATACTAGAAAATGTGGCCTAGACACACAATGCTGCATACACTCTGGGTGGTTCTGCAAGTCACACTCCTTATTAATGTAATAAATTACATTTTCTCCTCCACTCAGTTTAACTACTACTATATACCAAAGATGCTGCTTCTGTTTGATACACAATTAGAAATCCTGCTAGCCCTAAGTGGATCACTTTACTTCATCAAAAGAATCAAAACATGGAATAAAGAATATAAAACACAATTTTATAATGGTTTACTTTTGTCACACAACCACCTCGTCACTTCCCATATTGATAGATCTAATCGAGATCTGACTTTGAATATAAAATTAATTTAACAAATCATAGTGGGATGTCAAGAATCAGAGAGGTAGCCGTGTTAGTGTGGGTTTGCAGAAGTGACAGAGTCCTGTTGCACCTTAAAGACTAACAATAGTGTGATGGTGTACCCCATAAGATTTTATGGGGGAAGTGCTTATAAATGTATGTATGATATAACTGGAATATGGTTTTGCGACATATACCATGTAATATATCTATCTAAAGGTTATGCTCAACTGGTTATGCTCATCCCATTTGTATGTATGTGTCATTTTTGTACTCACTTGTAAGTATTGGCTATGTATTTGGTTAATTTTAAATAGTCTCAGTGAAGCAGCTGGGCAGTTTTCTGAGAAGGGCCTATTCTCAGTAAATGCCCAGTCAAGAAACAATCAAGCTAACAATGAACTTTGGTGATGCCAATCCACATCTGAGCTTCCTCGGGAATGTGACGTGACTGGTAAGGAATTCAGTCTGGCAGAGACCAGTGACTTGCTCATATGGCTCTGAAACTCCATTTTGTAACTGGATTCTACGCAGAGAGGAGGGTCTACACAGAGAGGAGGGTCTCTACCTACAAGAGAGAGTCTATTAAACCCAGGAGAGACATTTTGTCTTCAGCTGGCTCAAGGAATTAGCCACCCCACCCCCCAAGGATATCTGAAGGAAACTAAAACAGAGGACAGTGACTGAAAGAAACTGGAACAGAGGACAGTGACTGCAGAGGGGAGGGTGAGTGATAGCTGGACCCAGACTAAAAGGGAGTTTAGTTTGAAAGGAGAAATTCACTGAAATATCTGAGGGTGAGGCTTTTTACTGTATTAGTGATAAATCTGCATATTCTATTTTATTTTGTTTGGTAATTCACTTTGTTCTGTCTCTTACTACTTGGAACCACTTAAATCCTACTTCCTGTCTTTCCTAAAATCACTTTTTACTTATTAATTATGTGTGTCGCCCCCCCCCGCCCCGGTACTAACAGCTGTGCATATCTATCAGTGTTATCGAGGGTGACCAATCTATGAGTTTGCCCTGTATAAGCTTTATACAGGGTAAAATGGTTTTATTCAGGGTTTGGACCCCATTGGGAGTTAAGCATCTGAGTGCCAAAGGCAGGAACACTTCCTAACCTGTTTCCAGGCAACCCGACAGCTGTTGGGGATGTGGCTTAGACCTGAGTCTAGGTTTGTAGCAGGTTAGCTAGTCTGACTCAAACCAGGCAGGGTACTGATATCCTAATCTGTTTGGGCAGAAAAACAGAGGCAGGAATAGCCTTGGCTTATCAGTTGGCAGCTTTTAAGGGGATTTCTGTGATCTCAACCCATCACACATAGGTTTAGCTTATGGAAGAATAGAATACAAGATGACGTTCCCCTCCATTCGTGCGTGCGCGCACACACACACACACACACACACAAAAACAAATTGAGCTACACAAAACATAGCTTTGTGACAGCTCAGAATCTGGGCCCAGAACTCTGCATGTTTCAAAGTGTAGGAAAGTTATGCTGATACATTTTATCTAGCCAATTTATTTTTGTTCTACTGGGATTATTTTCTATCCTCTCATGCAGTGTAGTTCACAAATATGGAGATACATAAAAATCTAAACTAAAATATTCTGTATTAGGCAAACCCAATGATTTAATAAAATGTCTCACTATAGAAATATGAATTTTAGTTTATAAGGAATGAGTGTGGAAGGGCTTATCAAATCAGTGCATACACTTGATCAAAAATTGCCAAAGGGTGTGACTCTATCAATGACACTGGACACTTCATGCTTACAGAAATATTTGAAATAAACTCTTTTATAGCAAATAGCAATCTTCAGATGACGTAGGTAATTACACTTTCCATGTATTTTTTCCAATGAGTTACACTGTGAGTAAATGTCCGAATTCTGTTCTTCATGCCTTTGTGCAATACAACAAAAATTTCACTTTTTTTCCACATAGAACTTGATTCCTAGGGTTTTCTTCCAGGATTTCCTCTGTCTGACGCCCTTAGTTTTCTTTCTCTAAGAGCCATTCCCACTTTCCTTTTACCCATGTAGTCAACTCCATTTACCATGAAGAGTCCACAGAAGTACAGCAGTTTTATACAGGATCTTTACACCTGCTTAGAGTGTAGGTTAATAGAAGAGCCTTGCCAGTCTGTTAGGAGGAAAATGCTGCTGACAGAAAAGCCACAAGAAACTTAAAACGCAGCAGAGCTGGTAGAGTCCCATTGTGTGGAGAATTCCCACCATTAAAACCCTTGCTCAAGGAACTTTGCTGCCCAGACATTGTGCAGAGGGCTGCTCTATATCACTAGTCTCCAAACCTTTTGCATAGAGTCTTTGGGGATGGAGCAAGGGTCTGGCCAATGAATCTCATGGGGAAGCATAAGAGACCCTCCACTCATTTAAAATCCATTTGGTTGGGAGGAGGGCTGTGTATGTGGGACAGGATTTAGCCCCTGAAAAAATGACCTAACCCAGACCCTACTATCCAACTTCAGAAAACTCCTATCAGAAAACAAACTTAGTGCCTCAGGTCTATCTCATGTTCTCTTTAGCTTCATGTGGCTAATTTTCTGGGGGGAAATTTCTCCACCCCGGCAAGAAGTCCCAAGTAAATCAGCTTTATGTATGGGAATCTATGCAAGGTTGGAATGATGGGAGTTTTATCCCCAAGTGTGGCACAGCCATTCTACAACTGATAACTGTAATATTTAAGCTTTAATAGTGGATATTGTCTATTATGTGTTAGTGGAGGCTTTGGTCAGTTTGCCCATCAACCATTTCCCTGCCCCTTCTCAAACAGTTCTCAATCTCACCTTGGTAATAATCAGCAGGGCCTCTGCAGATTCTCTCTGCCCTCCTTCCCACACTATTTATTTATTTATGTATTTATTTATTGGCCTTTGTGCACCTTTTTGGGAGTAGTTGGAAGCAGGTGTTCTCTTGGAAATATTTGCAAGGTGCTTTGAATTCTTCAGGGGAAAATTCTATATAAATATAAGACCATATTATTTCACTTTGAGGTATTGAGTTGCAGGAAAGTATTACCAAGTAGTGCTACTGAGAACATAGATGTGCATATGTAAATGTCAGTACATAAGCAAGAAGGAATTCTTTATCAACAATTGATTTTTGAGTCTATTTGCATTCTCATATAGCACTTAGCTACAGTACCATAAACAAGCAGACATTATGAACACACAGAACAATGATTTTTAAATTAAAAATACTTTCTACAGATTGATACTTTTAAACTGGAATATTATGTATGATCCATAACTTTGCATGTTACATCAATTTGCATGGAAAACAGAAAATGTTGAGATATGTAGTAAGTGAGCTGTCATATCAAAAGTACTATGCAAAGTGTTCATAATGGTACTGTAGATGAAAATATTAAATAGTCTACCAGACCTAAATAGATCTACTAGATCTAAATCTACCAAACCTAAATAGATCTACTAGATCTAAATAGCCTGCAGTTTCAAAGTATATATCTGCAGTGGAACTAATTATAGTCATTTGCTGGTGACTAAAACTGTAAAATATTATTTGTTTTTACTACAGCAGGATACTGTCCATTGTAAATGAAGGATTGTGGTTGATAGTGTTCAATACATTTTATGGTAACATGCCTGGGCTTTTTTACCCTAGAAATGGCCAGTGACACATTACTACTGGCTTATGCTTGCTAATGTTTATTTTTAGCCCGTATTAAAGCTACCAGATTAGGGAAAGAACTGCACTTATGTCTACAGGGTCCTCTAGGAATGTTAGTCAGGGAAATAAACTTATAATTTCTTACAACAGATGCAAATCTTTGATCATTTTTATATTTTAAACAAGCACAAAATTGTTATTTGACTCTGTATCTTTGGGACTTCATAACTTAAATTCAGAGCGTTTCGAACGGGTTCTGGCTGTTTCCATCTGTACAAAGCTTATATTAGCTTTATAAATTCAACTATCAGCAGACACTGCTGAAGCCTTCCACACTTTGGTTTATTTATATGGCTTCCCTTGAGTCAAAAAATATCTGTGTGTGTATAAATATGCATGTGTGATAGATAGACAAATACATATGTTGTTTGTCATCAGGATTTTTTTTTTGTATTTCTATCTGATTTAGCCAATGAGATGGCTCAGCTAGAGGGTGAATTTATACACTCGCACTGGATGTATGGAAATTCATTTTTTATAGCTCTGAAATTAAGAGTGTTTCTAGACAGTGATGCAGCAGACAGGGATGATTCCTACAGGTGATTGCCTCTGAGTTTTGAAGAATTTTGTTATAGCAAGCAGATGCCATTGACTTCCTATGAAAAAAGATTTCTCTCGTGGTGACCCTTGAAGCGCTAGATGCATTGTGTCTTCTATGAAGGCGTTAATTCAGCCAAAGCAAAATATAGGGATCACCAAAGAGAATTAAAACTATGAAACAGCAGCAAAAACAGAACATGTGATTTTTTTAAATCTGAATTCAGTGATTCAATTGAGACATTTTCAAATCAGTGTACAACTCCCATTAATTCAATGGAATTTGTTCATTTAAAAATGTAAGGTAATCTTATTAAAACTCCCTTTACTAAAACTTCCTTTACTTCTTAATATAAATCTCTTCAGTGTTTTGGTGAAAATTATCTTCTTATCTTGAGTACTTGTGGCATTTTGTTTACGTGCTGGAAACTTCTTTTCAAGAATGCAAGTTCTGTTGATTGGAAATAAAATGAATTCCATATTGCAATGTCATGCTTTATGTGTTAGGCTGAATTACTCATTATGTTCCCACCACTGTTAACAAATATTATAAAGCCTACATGTAGCCTGACTCTGCACTCTTTTGGTGCTTTAATCCTATCCTGCCTTTCATGGAAACTGTGCCCTGTAGATGACTGTAAATTGTCGTTTTTAGGATTTCACAAATACTACTTATGCGTAGCTTGAGTTTGTTTAAATTTTAACTGTCTGTGATATGGGCACTATTCATTTTTTTTAATACTTTTGCTTTGGATTTTGTGGTTATAATAAGAAAAATCCTTAGCTTTGATTTCATGTTCTTATTTAAGAAAATACTCAAGCGTAGCTGTCTCAAGTGCCTGGTTTATTTTCCAAATGCATTTGCTGGGTGATGGAACAGATCTTGCCATATATTGGCAGCATTATGGAGTTAGATTCTTGGCTGAACTCTCTGGAGATCACAAACGATCACACTCGTTCATGGTAAAATAACTAAAAGTAACACATACTGCAGATTAGTTCCAAGGCCACTAGCATTATTTATTTAACAATGAATGAGTATATAACAACTATTAAAAATCTGGCTCTGCTTTCTTAACACAGAGCTGCCATCCAACCTGATTTGGAAGACTATTAAGCCTCAAAAAGATATGTTCAAATAAACAGAAGTAAGAATATTCCATGTTAGAACTAACATTATTTTAAAGTCACCTTTTTGTAGATAGCTAAGAGAGCGCAGATGGTCTTTAAGCTCACCCAGAGTTTTTAGGTTTAAGCAATATTTAAGGTGGAGACTTAATAATTAGACCTAGATAATTTTGCTTTTGTTTTATATATCAGTTGTTTTTTACATTTAACATTGTTAAATAGAAATACAAATTACAAATATTAAAAACACTCTCTAGGGCTCTTTAAAGACAGTTAGAGATTTAAAAAAAATATGGACCTTGCCCCAGACATTTTATGATCTACTTTTTCTGTGGCTATAAGTAACTTATTGTCTAAATTCCAGTAGTTGATTTTTTGTTGCTCCTCTTATGCAGTTCAACAACCATTGCCCATTTCTTTGAGGGTGGGGAATTTATTCTTTTAGATACTAACATACCTCAGTGGATTAGACTTTAATCTCCTCTGATGGCCAAAACGACAGCATCAAAAAATATTTCTGTTAGCTTCCTGTTTTCTCTCCCCCAGTTTCATTTCTGAACTCTGCCAAATACAATCTCATTTCTTTTTAGCATACCTTCTAATAAATACTACTTTACATTTCTGCCATCCCCATAACTTTACAAGTCCTACTTTTATTTTTAGTCTACCATCTCCATAAAACCTTCTTTGTGACTTAGTGTTTCATATTTGGGCAGAAAGCCATGTTTTCAAACAGCCTTTACTTGATATCAAGCATATGTCGAATAAGGAAAAAGACAAGATATTGGGCTTTACATATATATATATATATATATATAAATATATACATATATATATATATATATAAATATAAATCAATATGAAATATATTGTATAGCATTAACGATAATGCAGAGCTTGTCATTATATGTGTACTCAATGCCTACTTAGCATAATGGGGTCCTGACTATGGATTGGTGATTTTTAAGTGATCCGGGTAACAGGCCTGTTAGTTTGACATCTGTAGAATGCAAGGTGTTGGAAAAAATTTTGAAGGAGAAAGTAGTTAAGGGCATTGAGGTCAATGGCAAATGGGACAAAATACAACATGGTTTTACAAAGGTAGATCATGCCAAACCAACCTGATCTCCTTCTTTGAAAAAGTAACAGACTTTTTAGATAAAGGAAATGCAGTGGATCTAATTTACCTTGACTTTAGTAAGGTGTTTGATACGGTGCCACATGGAGAATTTAGTTAAATTGGAAAAGAAGGGGATCAATATGAAAATTGAAAGGTGGATAAGGAACTGGTTGAAGGGGAGACAACAGAGGGTCACACTGAAGGGTGAACTATCAGGCTAGTGGGAGGTTACCAGTGGAGTTCCTCAGGGATCTGTATTGGGGCCAGTATTATTTAATCTTTTTATTACTGACCTAGTCACAAAAAGTGGGAATGTGTTAATAAAGTTTGCAGACGACACAAAGCTGGGAGGTATGCCAATTCAGAGAAGGATCGGGATATCATACAGAAAGACCTGGATGTCCTTGTAAACTGGAGTAACAGGAATAGGATGAAATTTAATAGAGAGAAGTGTAAGGTTAGGGATTAATAACAAGAATTTTAGTTATAAACTGGGGACACATCAATTGGAAGTAACGGAGGAGGAGAAGGACCTTGGAGTATTAGTTGATCACAAGATGAGTATAAGCCGCCAATGTGATATGGCCGTGAAAAAAGCTAATGCGGTCTTGGGTTGCAGTAGGCAAGGTATTTCTAGTAGGGATAGGGAGGTATTAGTACCATTATATAAGGCACTGGTGAGACCTCATTTGGAATGCTGTGTGCAGTTCTGGTCTCCCATGTTTAAGAAGGATGAATTCAAACTAGAACAGGTGCAGAGAAGGGCTACTAGGATGATCCGAGGAATGGAAAACCTGTCTTATGAGGGGAGACTCAGGGAGCTGGGCTTGTATAGCCTATCCAAAAGAAGGCTGAGGGGAGATATGATTACTCTCTACAAATATATCAGAGGGATAAATACCAGGGAGGGAGAAGAATTATTTAAATTCAGAACTAATGTGGCAACAAGAACAAATGGATATAAACTGGTCAACAGGAAATTTAGACTTGAAATTAGACAAAGGTTTGTAACCATTAGAGGAGTGAAATTCTGGAACAGCCTTCCAATGGACGCAGGGGGGGCAAAAGACCTAGCTGGCTTAAAGATTAAGCTTGATAAGTTTATGGAGGGGATGGTGTGATGGGGAAACATAATTTTGGCAATTGATCTTTGACTATGGTAATAGAGGGCCCTGTTGGTATACGATGGAAAGTTGGAGGGGATGGGATCTAAGATGCTTCAGAGAATTCTTTCCTGGGTGTGTGGCTGGTGAGTCTTGCCCACATGCTCAGGGTTCAGCCGATCGCCATAATGGGGGGTCGGGAAGGAATTTTCCTCCAGGGTAAATTGGCGAGGCCCTGGAAGTTTTTCGCCTGCCTCTGCAGCAGGGGGCATGGGTCACTTGCTGGAGAATTCTCTGTATTTTGAAGTCCTTAAACCAAGGTTTGAGGACTTCAATAGTTCAGATATAGATGAGGTATATTGTAAGAATGGGTGGGTAAAATTCTGTGGCCTGTGTTGCAGGAGGTCGGGCTAGATGATCATAATGGTCCCTTCTGACCTTTAAGTCTATGAGTCTATGTATATAAACCTTGCAAAATCCACCTCCATTTGGCCATGTAAAAAACATTCACAGGGTGAGTATGAACAGATTCATTTACTTCTGCAGGTTCTGTTTTTTTTTTAAAAAAAAAGCTAAGTTTCTAGCCCTAGTTATGAAGAAAGCTGTAAAAATATGAACCCAGTTTGCTCCATTGACAATTCAGCGGCAGATAAAGTGTAGAAATTGTTCCCCTCTGGCCCATTGTTGTTTTGGGGTTTGTTTTTTGGGCTGGGTACAGGTGGGTTTTTTTGTTGTTGTTGTTTTCCTGCCAGATTCCATTGTCCCGTGTGAAGTATGTTTTGAGTAAGGGTTGAATCCTGCTCCCACTGGAATTTCAATGAGGCTTACTGATTGCAGGGTTGAGAAACTCCATACAAAGTCGGTACTAGGCTACTAATACTCCATTTTGTCTGATTTGACTCTTGCACTTTCACTGACACACGTCACATGCTCACCAACTTATCCAAACTCTATTATTCCACAGATTTTGAGTCCTTTCCAGTTTAGATGCTTTCACTATTAATAGGCTACTAGTTTTTGTTGATTTTTTTAATATTTTGGCATATTTTGTTGTATGTTAGTCTGTTTGACGTTTTTGCTCCTTTTCGGTTGGCTAAGTTCAACGGTAGATGTATGTGTTATGAGTTTATTCCCTCAGAAGGAAATGTAGACAACTGTTACAACAGGGGATTGGAAGAATTGTGAGGATAATTAGAAGAAAATCTTATTCGGTTCATGGGGATGTCTAGTGAGCAAGAACAACAAATACAAGCTGGACCTTATGGTCAAGTAGAATGTCATTTAAAAATATTCCATTGTGGAAGCATTCGTCATTCAGAAGATCTTCGGCATACATTCAGGAAAAGTTGGTGTCATTCACTTGCACACTTACTATGCTAATTTCATTGGGACTCTCCTGTGTATATGAAAGCCTAGAGAAAAAAAGTGCTTAAAGATAAGTGTTAAGCTTATCTATATAAGGCATTCATATTATTAAAAATAGAAAATAAAGTTTGAATAAAAGATAATCAGTTTAATAAGAAAAATCATTTTAGCTTGATTAGAATTAACTTGAAAAATACACTGACAATGAGAGAGAGTGATCAATACATTTCCTTTCTTCAGTGAGAACATCCAACAAAATAAAGTGTTTTCCTGCTATAAGAAAACATTTATATAAATGAAGGCTAGGTTCTCCTCTACTTCTATAGGCAGAGGTTTGAAAACCTGGTGGATCCAGGGTGAGGCTATGGAAGGTGGGAGGGTTGTGGAGAAGACAGTATACCTTCAGTTTTAAGTAATATTAATTTCTTACTCTTGCACCCATTTGCCTGAGCTGTTGTTTTTCAGCGATACAGACAGTGGTAACCTGCACAGTCATTGGCTCCCTAATTCAAGAGTAAAGCAGGCTTTAAATTAACTGCATTTGTATCACCTTCTGATCTAAAACAAATCTAAAACTGAGCTGAAACTGAGGTCCTCTCAAAAACAAAACCTAACCTGTTTGTATACTGCACTGTTCCTCATATCCCACAAATAGCATACTGTTCTAACAAAATGCCTATATGAGGCTCCGTGCTGTAAGGCTATTAAAGTGGCTGTTTCTTAGCTGTTGCACTGTTAAAAATATTAACTTGCAGGTCTAGAGAACCAGCAAAAACACTTCTCTATAGTCAAAGCAGTGGTTCAGTTCACCAGTGCTAATGCTAGTGACTCAGTCTTTTGCTTAGGATGGGGGTGGGGAAATTGGAACACTGTCAGAATCACTGAGAGTCAATCAGGAATTCTTGTGCAGTGAGTTTCCAGATTTGATAACCACAAGGAAGGAAGGAGCGTGTTTTTCCTCATTGGTGGGGCATAGTTGTTGACCAAAAGAAGAGTGATAAATTTAGATTATTTTGGCATCTGCAGGTCATTATTGGAATTATAGCAGCTCGTTGCTAGGTCATAAAGTTACTCTGACAGGTTATGAATACTGAAGCTACTCTAACTATCGTGGCTTACTCCATCATCCTCATTCATTATTGTCAAGAAGATATCCTCTTAGGAAGACTGGGCATCAAATAAAAAAAAAGGATAAAAGAAGAAACATTTTTATAGTATTTCTTATTTTTTAAAAAATCATTTTGCATTATAGGATAAAAGGGAAAATTAGACTGCTATAAAGGAAAGAAGTACAATTGATGATTTTCTAGACATTTTATGTTGTTTGTTTTAATTATGCTAAGTAATTTCATTAATTGCTGTGCTTTTAAAGGTAGCCAGATACTTGTTCAAAAATCAATCAGAGAACTCTTGAATATTGTAATTATTGGTTACACGTAGACCATAGTTGTTGCATATTTAGTACAATGTTGTTATGTATTTTGCTGCAAATGTTCATATACATAAATCCATTGGTTACTCCATAATACTTAGTAATGTACTTTTTCTTCCTATTTTAGTTAGATGCTCTTCCACCCTGGCAGTGAAGCTAGCACGTCAGTTCTTATTAAGTAACATCAGAGGAAAATTCTTTAAAACATCAGGGAAAAACAGTTGACTAGAAAAAATAGGTTTTATTGAGGCACATTTAACCAAAATATAAACATATATAAAAATATAGATTACCATTTCCCAGTTTGGGACTGGTCTTTAAGTAATTTTATTAGGCTCTGGCAAATAAACAGTATGGTTTAATGGCACAAAAATTAATGACATGGGACCTGCATAGGGGACTGGACATTCAAAATTAATTCTTG
>JAVMKO010000005.1:86307251-86362251 GCA_032164245.1 Sternotherus odoratus | reverse complement strand
CTGGCTGAAAGAAAAGTAAACAGAGAATATGACAATTGTGGGGATTTATGTTGCCAGTGCCGATTTTCAAAATAAGAAAGCAATCGAGTCCTGAGGTTCAGCAGGCTAACACGAACACACTGCCCTTTACAATACATTTCTGGACCTTCCTATATCACTCCTTCCTTGGAGATATGACCAAGTCTTACTAGCACATTGGTCTTTCAGGCATGTGACCAGGTCTCATTAGGATAGTTGGTCAACATCTAGTCCTAGCCCTAGTGAGAAAATACTAATCAGTAGTGCTGACATTTGGCCAAGCATGTATAGGACTGTGGTTGTCATCTGGTTAGGTTCCCTCTTTTGTGGATTTAGAGAATTTCTCCTTCAGTGGATACTTTATTATATCCTAGAAGGATGGTGGCTGAATGAGATGGAATAAGTAGGACAGAGATGATAGCTGTGTAGTGCAGCTATCAGAGATGATAGAGATGCTGTAGTGAACCTGGTGTCTTCAAATTCTGTTTATTTTGATAGCATGGCACTCAGTTCAGTTCATCTCAGGATCAGGTCTTTAAAGAGGGATGCACTACGTATGTGTGCACAGAAGCTGTCTTCAAGTATTTGATTACAAAAATGTACATGCTCAGCTGCTGAAACAGGAGATCATTAGTAAGCTCCTGAGCTAGCTTTGGAGCAAGGGGTGTTAGGATAGATAAGTGCACTGAGCAATTTAACTCTAGACTGTGCAGCTTATTATAGTTTTGCAGCTTTAAATACAGCTTAATAAAGCTTTTGCAGCTCTGTCAATATATCTGCTCCAGCAAAAAAAAAAAAACTTGCATGCACGCCTGGTGAAATATGCTGACTTTTTAAGCTTTTAAAGTAAAATACCCGTGGTTCAAACAAATTACATGTTCCCCTTTCAAAGCTATAGAACCCAAATAGCTCCTGAAATTTCTTTTCCTGTTTTTTTTAAATAAGGGAAGTTAATCTAATATTGATACAAGATGTGAAATTTTCTTAAAATTTATGAAATCCTAAGAATTAAGATTTTGCCTGCAACATTAGTCTAGCACATTTCAGTGTAGCACTTGTATACCTGTTTTTCTTGTTAGATGTACACTTAGTAAATGCCATAAAATATATACTAGGGGATGTGGAATGCTGATGAGTTGCATTGCATTAGAAACACTAACTTTTAGAATTTCTTGAATGCTGAGCCCTTGATTTCACAGTCTTCACTAATGTTAGATTTTAAATTGTTTTCCTTTAAAAGAAAGGAAAATTGTATTTCACCTCAACCAAATTAGCATATGTTACAGTAGATATTGGTTTGTCTAAACAGAATTTAGAATGTGTTTGTTAGAGCATGCTAGGTAACACATTCTAGTCAAGACAAAGCCTTAGACATATCCCTTGATAGTTCCCACGGAGGGACCTGCTCACCCGCGAGGGGCAGGGAGGTAGCGCCACACAGGCTAGCTCCGCCCACAGCTGCAGCTCCACTCCCCACCCCAGGCCAGCTCCACTCTAGCCCCAGCTCCTCCTTCATCCCCAATTCAGCCATCAGGCCAAGCTCCTCTGCAGTAATGGAGGGCAGTGCAGACAGATTCCATTACTGGTAAGGGAGGGTGTGACAGGAAAAGTTTGGGCACCATTGCTCTCGACACAGACATTGCTCCCCTGCAAAGACAGTCCAGGAGCATGAAAATAATCTAGCAGGAATATGTGGCCTGGCTTTTTTGTGCTCAAATAAACACTTCTCTCTTTCTGCACATGTGAAACATAACTAAATTTCCTCAGTTACGTAACTTTTTGACTGGAAAAGATGGAGGGTGGAACTAAGCGGAGTTTGATAACCTTGGACTGAAGACAATAGTTTCTTGGATAGTGGCCAATTACAGGGAGGAAGTAAGGGCTGAAATGTAGGGAGACAAGCAACTGCACAAGTCAAAAGATCTAAATAGCAACCCTTTAACTAAGTATTTTCAATGCCAGTGACAATATTTCTGATTAAAACAAAGTTTTATTCCATTTGTTTATTACAGTGTTAGTAATCTGGAAAAAGATTTATAGTAATAATTTTCAATTTTTTTTCTACTGTTGAGATTTTTTATTACTGTGCCTTTGCCAAAAAACACATTTTAAGAGCTTGGATTCAAAATTAAATATGACCTCAGTGTTTTAAAACACAATTACAATAACTATCCATTTAATAGTTCCTTAAGATTTTTTTTTTACTATTGACATATGGTCAATATACTTGTGTCAGTTATTAAATACATTATTTTATGCTATACTCGCCAGTTAATATATTCCAGCTGCTGTAGTAAATATGACTAAAGACAAAGTATTTTGAGGAAGTGTTACATAAACTGCTTCCTAGATTAAATTACCACATTGTCTCATATCACATGCCATACATAGGTAAGGAAAAAAACCTGCCATACTTGATAACAGAGAAATGTGTATTATTTATATGGAACAGAACAAGCCAATTTTCAAGAAAGGCACTTATGTGGTAAGGTTATTTATTAATGAGATAGTACACAAGTTAATGGAACTGCAACACAGATTCACCTAAAGCCCACTGGAGAGCAATCTCTAGGCACAGTGCATGTTTTTTTTTAAAAGATGCTGCTGTACTTCCGACAATATTAGCCATCACATCAAATGAAAAATTACATAAATTATAATGTTGCTTCACCTCACAGGTATAAGGTTCTGATCCAAGTAGCCACACTCGTACAGCCATGTTGAGTCCTGTCAACTTTGGTGGAACTTTGAATGCACTTAAGAGGCTGCAAGTACAAATCCCTTTGTAGGATCAGGACCATAAACTTTGATTGAATCCCAGATTACCCTCTCTGGTAACTTCCCATATACACGTTTAAGGGTGGATTTTTGTCTATAGGCTGATAGAGGAGGTACTGAATGCATCAAGTTATACCATGCTGTGGCTTCACCAATAAATGACCAATGGCATGAGCCGTGAAAGCTGCCTCCCCCAGACCTCTGGGTAAAGGAGAAGATATTCATATGAATCTATTCACAGATTTTAAAAAAAGCTTATAATTAGGAGTACGAGTATTGGTACATGACTTTACAGCTTTTCCTGAACTACCTGGAGGGTCTAGCTAAGTTGTAGTGCAGTATTTTAGCAGAATTTCAGACTAGAGAACTATGTCTATATGACCATCATGAAGGGGAAAAGTTCACTTGAATTGGGGTGCAGGAGAGAAATATAAAGCTTTTAAAGTAGGGGGGAAATTAATGGAGTTTATAATGTTACTAGCACAAATACCCGGTGTTGCTCGGGTCCGTTGGAAGGGGGAGAGGGGAGAGAGCTGAGCGAGTGGTTGGAGGGGGGTGAGATTTTTAAAAAAATTGATTCTTACCTGAGGGGGGGGGAGAGCTGAGCAAGTGCAGGGGCCGTTGGAGGGGGGAGAGAGCTGAGCGAGTGCGGGGGCCGTTGGAGGGGGGTATTATTACATCATAACTGTGTCACAGAGAACAGCAGTGCCCAGCTGATGTTAATGGGCTTTAAAAAATGTCACCCCTAGGGGGCGTCAGAGGTGAGATTTGAACAATTTTCGATTCTTACCCTGATTAGGACCCTAAAGCCTATAACTGTACCAAATTTCAAGTCTCTAGCTCAAACGGTGTGGAAGGAGTAAGGGAATGTACATACAAGCACGCACGCATACACCATTTGACTTTTATATAGATAGATATACATTTCCCTGGTTGGACTGAAACCATTTCTGTAGTGGGGGTACTGAGAGCCATCAAACCAAACTGTATATGATGGAAATCACTTCAAGCTAGGATGACCAGATATCCCGATTTTCTTATATAGTCTCCTATTACCCCACCACCACCTGTCCCAATTTTTCACGTTTGCTGTCTGGGCACCCTGCTTCAAGCCAGAGGGTATTGCAGCATTTACAACACCTGTGTCCTTGGTATTCAACAGTTAGAAAATGTATCTTCTGCCATAGAAGTTATATGCTGCCAATGATTCATTATTTGCTTATATTTTTCAGTTTTCTTTTTTTTCAAATGTGGAATACAGGATAAATCTATCTTGCACCAGGATCTGCGAGATTATCTGGTTTGGGCAAAGTTCAAAAGACTTGCCAAAATCTAGATAAAATCCCCTTGCCTGTTTTCCCCCTTCAATCCTTCTATTACATCACCTTTACTTTCCCACCCTCAGATTCCCCCCGCAAATCCAAATACTGCTCTCTTAGAAAGTTTCTGCATCCCAGCAGCTAGGGCACCCTCTCTTTCAACTTCCCGTCTGTCTGCGAAGTACTCCAGAGAGCATGTACGATTTCAGAACTTCAGAGTCATACCATGCACACCAGAGCACAACTGTGCTGAAAAGTTTTGAAGAGCTCAGGTCCAGCAGACACTTTCAGATGTGATGCACCCTGCAGATTCCCATGGGTAAGAAGCTACAGGCAAGAGTGATGAGGAAGGAATCAGGGCATGGGCTGGAAAACAGAATAGTGATGAGACTCATGAAGAGGGGAGTTGGGCTGAAAAGGTTTGGTTAAAGTATACCTAAATACCCAATCTTTTGAAGGCCCCTTTTGGCATTGGAGTTTACAGTCTTATTTTCATGATAATTAACTGTAAATGTTTTTTTTAAATAGTGCCTTTATTGTTTTTGTCGATGCACCTTACTGTTTTCAATTCATTGATGGGAGTCTGCTTAGTAACTTGAAGAAAAGTGGAGCTTTTCTTTCAGCTTAAGTAAGATGTAAATAACATATACAGGACACTTAGGTGATCTGGTGGCCTAGTGTGCTGCCATGCAGGGAATTGAAGTTGAGGATCTCAGCTGGCATAAGCTGGAAGCACTGAAGGCAGCGTGCATCGCAGTCATATGTCACTCCCCAGCAAATCCCTCTGGCTAGCTGAAGGAGTTCACTGCTTTCAAAGAACTTCCTGAAGGAGGACCGCAGTATGCTTCCTTAAATGCTGGTTTTTATGCTCAAATTTCCGCCAGTGTGTTCAAGGACTCCAAATAAATTTTGCAGATTGTTATTCCTGCCTAGGATAACTCGAACCACAGACTTCTGTGACGTGTATTTGAGGAATAGATGGTAGGCAGCAACGTGCATTTTTCAGTCAGTATTAACATTTTGGGGAAAAAGTAGTCCTGCCAACATTTGGTGAGTTGCAAATGTAATTGAAGGATGGAGAAAAACTGAATGTTCTGTAGAAATGTACTAAGATTATAAAAAAACCAACAACCCACTAACTTACTCATTGAAAGTAACCTTCTGAAGAGCCTTCTGCAGGGCCGGCTCCAGGCATCAGCACTCCAAGCGGATTCGGCAGCATCTCGGCAGTAGAGTCGACGAGGCCACGGGACCCGTGGACCACCCGCAAAAACACTGCTGAATCCACAGTACACTGGACCACCTGCAGGCATGCCACAGAACTTCCGCGCTTGGGGCGGCAAAACCATTAGAGCCGCCCCTGGCCTTCTGAGGGGTCTGTCCCCTCTAGTGTGATCTGGCCTCCTCGGGTGATTATGCCTAAGGACTTGGTCCTCCATGTAGAGGTCCTCCGTGTGTGAGAGGTTAGAAAGTCATGGACATATCTGACTAACACTTTGCTCAAACCATTAGGGTTTCTCCTAAGCCTAGTCCAAACACTGAAAATGAACGTGTTTTTGGCAAATGGTAGCTAACGTATGTTAACACATGTAGAACCCGGTGCAAACAAAGACTGTGGTATTTAAAAACTTGTTAGTGGGTTGTGGTCAATGCCTATTGTCTATTTTTTGCTTTATACTGACTCGTTGAGCTTCTCAGCGGTATTCATATCTTAGGTTTGAGATCCCTTTGGGAAGAGATGAGCTTTCTCCTCCCTGTTTGTGACTCCAGTATTACAGATGTCTAGCCACCTTTCCCCCCCATACCCACTACAGAACTCTAAGGCTGCCATAGCAATATATCTGCTGTCTTGCAGTAAGTGCTGCCTCACCTCTCTTGGATGTTTCTGCTGGTCAACAGAAGCAATTGGGGAGTCCCTTATTTGTTAAGAGAAAGAAGAGAAGATTTGTGAGCGCCCCAAACACTCAATATTTTTAAGGGGGGCCACACCCTGATTACTTCACACCCTTTAAGTCTGTTTGAATCAGTGTGATCAGGCATGTGAGTAAGCATAGTGGAATTTACCCCATAATCATCATTCCTTTTTTTAATTAAAACCAAAGTTGTTTCTTTGACTCACCTTGTTTTCTAAAACGTGAGCTTAGTGATTCTAGCCACTCTTCACATGATCTCAGAACTTTGATAAAGTCTTAATCCAGTTAGGATTGTCAAGCAATTTAAAATGAAAAAAGGATATTTGGTTTCCTTTCTGATTTATTAGGGTTTTTTTAAATCAAAACTGCAGCACCCATTAGGATCCATGGGCAAGTTTGGTTTCAAATAAATGATCGACAAAAATGGCACAAGGGTGTGGCACCCCTACCTCACCCAGCAATATCGTCAATCTATCCAGCTACACTCTCAGCCCGGCAGAAGAGTCTGTCCTATCTCGAGGACTCTCATTCTGCCCCAGCACCCCCACAAACAAGATACAATTCTGCGGTGATCTGGAAGCCTACTTTCGCCGTCTCCGACTCAAGGAATTCTTTCAAGACAACATGGAACAGCACACTAGTACACAGACACCGTCCCACCAGCAGCACAAGAAGAAGAACTCCACATGGACTCCTCCTGAGGGTCGAAATGACAGTCTGGACCTATACATAGAATGCTTCCGCCGACGTGCACAGGCAGAAATAGTGGAAAAACAACATCGCCTGCCTCACAACCTAAATCGTGCAGAACGCAATGCTACCCACAGCCTCAGAAACAACCCTGACATCATTATCAAAGAGGCTGATAAAGGAGGTGCTGTTGTCATCATGGACAGGTCAGACTACCAAAAGGAGGCTACCAGACAACTCTCCAATACCAATTTTTACAGGCCACTTCCCTACGATCCCACTGAGGAATATACTAAGAAACTGCACCACCTACTCAGGACTCTCCCTGCACTAACACAGGAACAAATTAATATACCCTTAGAGCCCCGACCGGGGTTATTCTATCTACTACCCAAGATCCACAAACCTGGGAACCCTGGACGCCCCATCATCTCGGGCATTGGCACTCTCACTGAAGGACTGTCTGGATATGTAGACTCTCTACTCAGACCCTATGCCACCAGCACTCCCAGCTATCTCCGTGATACCACTGACTTCCTGAGGAAACTACAATGCATTGGTGACCTTCCAGAAAACACCATCCTAGCCACCATGGATGTAGAGGCTCTCTACACAAACATCCCACACAAAGATGGAATACAAGCTGTCCGGAATAGTATCCCTGATGATGCCACAGCACAGGTGGTTGCTGAGCTCTGTGACTTTATCCTCACACACAACTATTTCAAATTTGGTGACAATATATACCTCCAGACCAGCGGGACTGCTATGGGCACCCGCATGGCCCCACAGTATGCCAACATCTTTATGGCAGACCTGGAACAACGCTTCCTCAACTCTCGTCCACTCACACCCCTTCTCTATCTACGCTACATTGATGACATCTTCATCATCTGGACCCATGGGAAAGAAACTCTGGAAGAATTCCACCATGACTTCAACAGCTTCCACCCCAACATCCACCTCAGTCTGGACCAGTCCACACAGGAAATCCACTTCCTAGACACCACAGTGCAAATTAATGACGGCCACATCGACACCACCCTATACCGAAAACCTACCGACAGCTATGCCTACCTTCATGCCACCAGCTTCCATCCCGGACATACCACACGATCCATTGTCTACAGCCAAGCACTGAGGTACAATCGGATTTGCTCCAACCCCTCAGACAGAGACCAACACCTACGAGATCTTCACCAGGCTTTCTCAAAACTACAATACCCACACAAGGAAATAAGGACACAGATCAACAGAGCCAGACGTGTACCCAGAAGCCTGCTGCTACAAGACAAGCCCAAGAAAAAAAACAACAGAACACCACTGGCCATCACCTACAGTCCTCAGTTAAAACCTTTGCAACGCATCATCAGTGACCTACAACCCATCCTGGACAATAATCCCTCACTTTCAAAAGCCTTGGGAGGAAGGCCAGTCCTGGCACACAGACAACCTGCCAACCTTAAACAAATTCTCAACAGCAACAGCACACTGCACCACAATAACTCCAACTCAGGAACCAATCCATGCAACAAACCTCGATGCCAACTCTGCCCACATATCTACACCAGCAACACCATCACAGGACCTAACCAGATCAACCATACCATCACTGGCTCATTCACCTGTACATCAACCAATGTCATATATGCCATTATATGCCACCAGTGTCCCTCTGCTATGTACATCGGCCAAACTGGACAGTCCCTACGAAAAAGGATAAATGCACACAAATCAGATATTAGGAATGGCAATATACAAAAACCTGTAGGGGAACACTTCAACCTGCCTGGACACACTATTACAGATTTAAAGGTCACCATTCTGCAGAAAGGGAACTTCAGATCCAGACTGCAAAGAGAGACTGCAGAGCTTCAATTCATTTGCAAATTCAGCACACACACTTTGGGATTGAACCGGGATCTACAATGGTTGGCTCATTACAGACATTGTTTCTCATCTCTCCATGTCCACACACCCCATTCAAATGCTAGACGAATAATCCACACTCCCTGATCGGAGATAACAAGCTGGCTCAGCTTAATTGGACTAACCTTTTCACCTCCCACCTGGCTCTTACCTACTTTTCTATAACTGCCTGTTTGTGAACACTTCTACTGCCTGCATCCGACGAAGTGGGTATTAGCCCACGAAAGCTCATGCTTCAAAACTTTATAGTTAGTCTTTAAGGTGCCACAGGACTTTGTTAACTCTGCTATTCCAGACTAACACGGCTACCACCCTGATACCTAATGATTGGCATTCTCATAATTGAGTCGTCTTTTGCCATGCAAGTGGATGCCTGACTGGTACAATATGAAAGGCTGCCAAATCTAAAATGAGCAGAAATTGCAGAAAATTGTATGAAGAAACTTTGGATTTTTTCCAAGTCAAATATGGGTCTAGCTTCATTGCCTAAGGTTAGATGTTAAGAAGCAGACCCAAGTCACAGTGCTGGGCACACTAGTATGCTCTGCTAGCTAGAAGGGGCTAAAAGCACTGCAGAGCTGATGCTCTTAACTAGCAAAGCGAAAGCTGAACCTCAGTTTTAGTTTTCCACCCCAGCACCTGCCACACATCATGCCACATTGAGCTCAGTTGAATCCTTGTCACTAGAAGGAAGCATGATTTAGTAGTGTGAGCACAAGACTGGGAGACAAACTCTTGAGTCCTAATCTTGGCTTTGATACTGACTTCTTTTGTCTTCCTGATCAAGTCACATGGGACAAAATTTGGCACCAAAAGCTGGGCTTTGTAATCTATATTTAGACATCTAAATTAGTGTGTTAATTTTCAAACCTGCTGAGCAGCTGCAATTCACACCGACTTGTGTATGTTTTGTGGATGTTCAGCACTTCTGAAAACTTTATGTAATGGATTTAAAAGCCTGACTTTAGGCACCTAGTTTTGAATATAGGCTTCTTATCAAATTCTCAGAAGTAGCCTCTAATTTGGGATGTCTTTATTTTTGGCTGGTTTTCAAGGGCTGAGCACCTGCAAGTGCTGTTGACTTTAGTTGGCGTTCTAGTTACTTATCATCTTTGGCAATCACGTCCTAAAGTGAATCAAGGTGGTGTGGCAGGGTGGGCTTGACCCAGCCTGCCGCCCCTTTAAGAGGGAGAAAAGCAAACCTCCCTGCAGACCCAGCCTGCCGCCCCTTTAAGAGGGAGAAAAGCAAACCTCCCTGCAGAGAAGCCTAATAAGACACCTGGGCTGCAGAGCAATCAGCCGTATGGGTTGCACCTGGCAGCCTCCCCAGGAGGAATAAAAGCCTGCCAGGAAGGAAGCCCAGTGTGGTGGTGGTATGATAGTGTGGAGGAGTGAGAGAGAAAGATAGAGAAAGGTACAGAGCTGAAAGAGCTGAGGCTAGAGGCCTGACAGAGCTGAACTATATAGAGTTGTGTTGAGCTGTAAGCTATAGAGCTGTGTATAAAGCTGTGTATATTGGTGGTGGGGCCTTGCACTGTGAAATAAAGAGCACGGTTGGAGCCAAAGAAGAGTTTCCTGCCTGTGTTTGAAGAGGGGTGAGAAGACGATCTGTCACAGTGGACAGCCAATATTAGAGGTCATTTTTGATCATTCAAACCTGAATTTATCTGCCTCAGTTTCCCCATCTGGCAAATGAGATTTATAATGCCTAACTTTCAGAGGTGTTGTGTGGATTACATTGTAAACATTCATAACCTCCAAAGCATTTTGAAAATATTAAAGTTCCAGGTAAATATTCCTTTTAGAGCCAGTTGTGATACCATCTGGATACAGGAATCAGAGAAATAACAGTATAAGCTCCAGTGATGGTGTAGATTTCACTCAGACCACCTAGATGTTGACCAGACTACAGATACTATGATTCATTCATTTTCCTACTGTGTGACAAGACCCAGCATTGAGTAGTGGTGGTAGGGTGTGGCAGACTGAGATAAGAAAAAGTCCACCCCTCCATTGATGATTTATTTTCTCTATTGGCCCACAAGACAGTATCCCAGGACAGGATCTTGTTTGAAATCTATATCTCTGTATAAGATTCCAATCAAAACTAATGGCACAGAGCAATTGGTAGCATTTAATGACCTTCTGCACTATCAGTTCAGTCTTTTGGGCATTGAAATTGATTTTCCTTATCTTGGCATGTGAAGACAGGAGTCTGATTCTCCTCAGATCTCTAACGAGTACGTTATGGCACACACCACCAGCACAGGATATCTAGGCAACAGCTTTCTGGGCATCCAAGGGGCAGGATCAGTGTCTGCCCAGATGCTGGTCTCTTAAATAACTTCTTCTCATATAGGTGGGCACCTTTTATGCCCTGATTTTGCAAACACACGTTCTTAATCTTAACTATGTGAATACTGCCACTGATGTCAGCAAGACTACTCATGTTAAAGTTAAGCATATTTATGTTTGCAAGATCAGGGTCCTCATTACAGAAGACCAATAAAGGCTAGTTGGTGTGAAGACTGAAATATTTTCTTCTTGTAGCCTATAAAGAGAAACTTATGTGTATCTGAAATCCCTTTTCAAATATATGATATCCAAATTTCTGATTTAGGCTGATGCATACTTGCTTATTTCAGGGAGTTCACATGAAGGAGAGATATTAATTAATGCAAAGTTTCCAACCGCAAAGATCCACTGGGAAATAAAATACTTGGGTAAATACCAACAAAAATAACCTCAGTAGAATTTGCAGTATGTCACAGAATGACTCTTCCCAAGTTTAAATTTTTTACAGATATTCTTCAGTAAATGGTCAAATCTCATTCTCAGTAGTCTTTAAAAGAACTATAATAGAAGTACTTGAGCAATAATTTCAGGGTTTGGGTGTGCTTTCCATTTATTTCAACTCTCCTCCTTTTTTAATCTTATTGCTAATGTACAGACATTTCATTTATAAGAAGCTGAATTAAACTACGTAAGAAGAATGTGCCTCACATGGGTTTTAAACTTTAAAAAGCCGCTTTGTTCATTGATTCAGTTGTGAAAAACAAACACAACATAGACATAAGGCTATTTGAACTCTTTATTTGCCACATTTACAATATTAATAACACTGTTTCTAGAAGTTGTCACATCATGTAAAAGATCTTCATTCCAGACTGTCTTTTGGGGCCAAATTGAGACTGGATGCATGCATTTAATAAATTGTAGTCTCAAGAAGTCATTTTTGTAAATAATTAGCTTCAGTGAAAGAATAAGTTAGCATATTGTATGCATCTAATGTTGCAAATGTACATACAGCAAACTTTTCTATTAATCAACAGTCAAGCACTGTAAGTTGGGTCTCATACATAATGAATTGTGCTTAAACCTCATGGGTTTCATTGATAGAAAAATAAGAGAAAACACAAGTGTTGTAAGCTTCTGAATAAAATTTAACTAGATTGCTCTGCATCCTGTAATTGTTTTCAAATCATTAGGGACTAGATAATTCATCTGCAGTTTTGGGGTGTTTTTGTCTTCATCTATCAAAGAGAGACTATTTATATGACATTAAGATGTTGATTAAATGCTTTTTTTTTAATGTTCACATTGAAGCTTGGCTGTACATATCCTAGCTAAACATATTTTTCTATTTTATACAGCTTCTTTAAGAAAATCTGGTTAGCTGAGTGAATCTTTGAAGTCGTGTTTCAATGCTGATTTCATGCTTTAATTATTGCTGACTCGTACACGTGAAAAATCAGATGCCGCCCATTTCTGTAAGCAAAAACCATTTTGATGCACATGCTTTGAAACTTGCACTTAATGGCTGATATAGATAAACATTAAAATATTAAGACAGCTTATTTACACTTTAGCCTTGTTCCTGCAGACAAGACTAGTCCTTATTCACAGAAAGAATCCCATTGACTTCCATGGAGAGGGATTACTCATGTAAGCAAGGGTTTGTGTGACAGTTAAAAATTGCCGTGAGGTAAAATAAGTGATCATTAAGAATGTTTTGACAAAACGTTTTATTATTGGAAAATGTTGATTGTCAAAAGCAAATGTTCCTGTAAAAAGTTATCAGTTTCAACAAAACTTTCACTGACAAGTTTCATGGATCCTGGCTGGAATTTCTGGTCAAGTTTGTGTGTGCTCCTGCCCATCTGTGTCTCCATGTTGTTCATCTGCAATGTGGGAGTCCCAGGTTCAGGCTCCTTCTGTGCTGTAACCATCAGTCTATAAAATTAGTCTCTCTCTCTTTCTCTGGCCAAATGAATGTTTAATTATTTGTTTGTACAAAGTGGCACACCTCCAACAAAAGTGATTCACCCCAGAATATCCAGCAGCCCAGTGTTTATTGCACTGACCTGGAATATGGAAGCTCCAGGTCCTGCTCTGAATTAGGCAGAGCAGAGACTTGAACTAGGGTCGCCCACTTCCCAGGTTACTACCTAACTATTGGTCTCTTACCTTTGCCGGGAGTGTGTGTGTGTCCGTCCTTTCCTCCACCCCTCTCCCCCCAAGGTCTTGGTTTTGTCCTCATGCAAAACAGGAAAATTTCAAAATCTCAGATTTTCACAGGACATAAAGTATCCCGCTCAGCTCTAGTGATGATATTCAGTGACACCATTTTTATTGCATCACATCTTAAATCTAGTAACACTATGTTGATATAATATTTAAGTCATCAAACATGTCTCTTCCATAATGATACCCAACAAAGCAGATTCCCATCATGTGTCAGTGCTCTTGCTCATACACCCAAATTAAACACTTTAAAGCTGTAGAATCCAGCTGTGGGCATATCACACCAGTTCCTGTCTTAGATTTCAGATGCCTTCTGGTGCTTGCATCACAAGTTCCTCTCTGACCACAGTTGGTGGGGACATTCCTTTAAGGTTGCTACACTATCTGCCTGGCCTTACTGGTGTGTACACTGGTTGGTCAGTACCTAAGGCATTGTTGAAACATTCTTCATTCCTGGATGTAGCTACTGCTCATTGGAGCTTTGTTAGTAACTTCATGTGTCTGAGAGAGGATTTACAGAAGCTAACCGGTATCCGAAAGGACCATGCAATACTGCTGGGTCCACTTCCTGCAAAAGTATTTGTTCAAACTGTGAAATGTTTCTACGTGGGAAATCCTTCATGAATCCTTAAGTCTCAGGATCGCTTAAAGGCTTTCTCATCTCATCACTGTTATCTGAAAATGTTTTGTCTACTAAAGTGTTCAGATATCCTCAACTCTTTCCTAAAGTGGTGACAGAATTCCACTTTCAATCACCCAGAAAATATTTTCCTTTCCACCTGTGTGCTAAATTCACTAAGGTCTTTTCCATAAGCTTCATATTAAAAGACCCTTAAGGTTTTATCTACAGTAAACTAAAGCCCTACAAAAATCCATCCACAATTTTATTTTTGTTTGACATTAAATAGGTTCTGTAGTCTCTAACAAAGCCATTCCTAAATTGCTGTCAGATTGCATCACACATTCTTGCAGCCTAGCAAGACTACAAGGTCACGTCAAAGCCTATTCTTTATAGTGCATGTCTGCTACAGCAACAGGTCTCTGGATTTTTTCCCTTAACAAGGAGATTAGCATGGCAGCCACATGGAGTTATTTTCATATGTTCACAAAACACTTGTCTAGGTTGGGCCTCAATTTCATATTAGGACAGAGAATGTTAGAAAACTTTTCTTTGAGTTGGAAGTCCCAAAACACTCTCGTGTATTTATTGTATGTTGAGTATGTTTCTATTACCTTTTCCCCCTTTTCCCGTTGGCTTTGGGTGTAATTTTATCCTGCTCTTCAAACAAAAAAGCCTCTATTGTTTTTTCGGGAGGAGTTACCCCTCTGTTTTGAAAAGAAAATAAGTTTGCTAGTGTTATTGTGCAAGGTACCTTAAAGTTGTCTATACTACAATCTCCCAGTTAAATTATTCCTAACAGAGGTTCTTTTATCACTGTTGCTCAAAGATAATTCTGAGAATTGATGAACCTTTGGAATGAACCAAATTGTACAAAATCAATATGCATAGGAAAGAAACCACCACTTCCTGCACAGGGTTGTTTTCTCTCTCACACACAAACCAGTTTGTACATACCCTTCAAACTACAAAATCTGGATATTGTGCTGTGTTGTAAACATACTTGGAAATTTCCAGAAACAAATTATGAAGTTTTCTATTCGAGATCCTTTAATATGCTTGTTTGCCAAGTAGTTTTGCTTTGTTAGTTGGTTATGAGAGTGTTTTGTTTAAATTGAGGTTGAGAAATATAGGGGAACTGAAGGGGTTGGTAATGGGGAGGGATTAGGGGCTGTTCTCACAAGATTGGGAAAGATTTGGAAACTGAGTAGTGAGGTTCAGGGTTCATGTCACAAGACAAAGGGAGCATTTCCTTTCTCTCTTTTCTTACCTTCTCCTGTTTACCACTTTTTCCCATCATTTGTGGAGATTGTTCTTGGTTTCTCTATGAGGGATCACCTCCCATCCACTGTTCTCAATGTCTATCTTCACTGCCTCGCATCAGATCTGATGCACTGTGCAGTTTCTTCCTAGCTCTGTTATTCCAGGTACAGAGAGGGGGACCCATGTGGCTACATTTCACTTTCTCAGTTACAGAGGGGGTGGTGAACAAGGAGTAAGAGAGCAAAGAGAAATCTTGGAATTGCCACAAGAACCAGTGGCATGCCTGGCAGCAGATTTCCCCTGCTGTGCCCTGGGCTGTAAGAAATTATTGCTCTGAGGGCAGAGAAGGAAAAAATTTCTGCTGGGCCCCATGGCATCTGAAGCAGCAGAGACACTCTTAAGGCCATATTCTTAGCATTAAGATCATAGAAAGTGTTGGGGTCCTTGTTCTTGGATTCAAAATATATTTAATACAAAAATATTGTTCATATGCAACAGGGTTAATGGTTAAATGAATACACAGTCAATGAAATTGTGTTTTAGGTACTGAAATCAACATACTGAACAATATGACACAACTGAATGTTTGCAGACCCTTACATTTGCTAAATCCCTGGAGATAGCAGGATGTCTCAGACCAATGTATGATCTCACATGCCATATGTGCAACAGTATCAAAATACAGCAAGGTTAGTTAGTAATGGAGTGGCAGCCTTAATTCAGAGCTAACTTGCTGTAATCACATCTTCAATGTGATACAAAAAAATAACAACAAAATTCTCTTTCCATTGGCATCTTATTGATTTTTCAGGTCTTAATTTTTATTTCCGAAGGAACTATTTTTATGATTATTCCATTGATATAATAAATATGCAGTTATCTGAGTCTACACCCATGGTCATTAGCTAACTGTGCACTTATGGGATAATGAGTAGAATTTTCCATTTTTATTCTTGTTCGATTTATTTCAACAACTTGAAGTGAAGGAGAATCTCCATTTGCTCCCAGCTCGTTTTTTCAGGCTAACCACTAGAGGGTGAGGTAATTATTACCACGTGATAAACCCTTAAACATGCCGTGGAAAGTTGCATTATATGCTAACGGTACCTATTGTATTTAACAGTTGCAGGTGCCTGTGTAACATTCTTAGAATGATTTGATCTATGTTTACAATGATTCTGCATCCTAAGAAAATTGCCACTTAAATCATTATAGTGTATTTTTTTATTTTAAAGGACAACTAAAGGTCCCTCTTAGAATGTTTCAGTTAAATTTTATTCGACTCATTGAGGGAGGGGAAAAAAATGATACAACTCCGAAAGCTTTAAAGAAAAGCCACACCAATTTGGAATCATGGTTAACCACAGTGGCATTGTATCCCTAAACATAGTAATAGGCCTTCTCTGCTTCTCATAATGGGAAAGCATTCAGAAAACTTTTAAAACTTTCATATGCACATACTAAAATCTAACATTTCCTCAACAATGGTATTGAAGCCAACTTGCTGTTTACGTGTTTGTTTTGAAAGTATTTAAAGTTTGCCAATAGTTGCATATGCCTTGGAAGATGCCTTATTAAACCGAAACAGATGTTTTTTATATTTTTGCCTCTGTTAAAAACGCTCTGTTCTTTTTCTATTATTTAATGTAAAAAATACAAGTCTAAGGAGGATCTAAAAAAAGGTAAGAGAACCTCACCATTCTCTGCTTTGTGGGAGCAGGGGCCTAGTTTTTTTACTTAGTTGTGAGGCTGACAGAAATCAAAGTCAATAGAACCAGTCATGGAGTATAGTAAAAAGACCAGTATAATACAGCTGTTGTATGTGTAAAGTGTGGTGGTAAGACACTAGAGTGAACTAAACCAATGGCTGAACTTTCATGAATGTTTTGTACATTACCGCAACCGAAAATCAAACTGAGACATTTGGTCTGTAGGCAGCTGCAAACCTTAATGGATCCAAAAGGGAGCCTCCCCCTGGGCCAAGCTGGTAGAAACTGTGCTAAGCTTGTCTCAGCTGGAAGTTGCTCTTTGCATGTTGTACTGTAGCAGCTGAGGTGGTGATTAGCATTATGGGGATTTTTGCTATTGGGCTAAGGCACTGTGCACTCACCAGTGAAGTGATGAGCAGCAAGTTTCTAGATTTTAATATAACAAGCAAGGAGTTGTTATTTGTATGCTCTGCTTGCTTCGGAAAATCCAGAGATGATTTTTTTGAGCAACCATGTGCTGCTGAACTTGTTAATGATTTGGATTTCTGCACTCTGCTATAGCAAAATCTTTAGAACCCCGTCTGCCATAGGTGTAGCCGCTATGGATACTGTCACACCACACTTATGCTGATAAGAGGGAGAACAATGATGAGTAATACAAGACTTTAAAAAGAACAAGAATAACTTATTTTTATGTAAAAACAATGTAGCACCTTAGAGACTAACAGATGTATTTGGGCATAAGCTTTTGTGGCCTAGAACCCGCTTCATCAGATGCAGCATTTTTAAGTGGACATTTTTGTTACCTATACAAAAAATTAGATTGTTTTAGGCTATGTCAACTATGTTAAATGTCATGTCATAAATCCTTACTTTAGGATCAAAGTCCATTTCATTCATGAATAGTTATTTAATACCAACAGAGAAAGAGTAAAAAAGGAGATCTAAAGTAGAAATGTGCAGGGTAAAGCAGAGGTGAGATCTTCAGCACAAGCATAAAAAATCAATTTAAGATAAATTTTACTACTATAAAAATTCTGCAAATGTCCTTTTAAGAGTGGGAAATGCTAAGAAATACAGGTCACATTATAATTCAGTTGGCAGACTAGAAATATAGCAAGAAATGGAAGTTGTATCCTCCAAGGATGCTGGACAGCACCTAATTCCATTCGCTAACCTAAGCAAGTATAAGGCTTTACATTCCCAATAAGAGCATTGGTAATCCAGAAAAATGCAGAACTCCCCTTCCCATCCCCCAATGCATTTTAAAGGAATGCTTTTCATTATACTAGCAAGGCTGCAAATAAAACGTGTGGCTTTTTCTTTTGAGGGAAGCCAATGAAATCCTTTAACAGAAAGGCAAAACAGTATATTTCAGTGAAAAAAAATATGGGCAAATCTGCCACACTTGGACACAAGAATACTGTTCTGAAATGCTTTTAAAATATTTATGCGGTACCTTCATCAAGCAAACGTACACATAGACCTTTCCAATTAAATTGATGGTTATTGCTTTTTGAGAAAGCTGTGAAACTCACTGAAATAACGTCTCTTTAGTTTCTTGTCTTTCTTGGATGAATATGCTTATTTTATTTTCATGTGTAAAAATAAAAGTTAAGTTTCGTTATGTTGCAGTTCAAGATTCAAGCTGCCCAGAGGTATAGCATAAAACCTGTGGTTACTTTGGCTGTTATTTTGTTTGCTGTTGGCTCCTTGCCACTGGTAGCTGTATAGCCTCGGATTAAGGCCCTTTCCCTAGGGATCAGTGAGGGAAAGAACATTAACACAGAGGTTCCCCATCTTTTGGTTGATTCATTGCTGAAGGGTAGTTGCAAACATTTAGTGTAAGAATTAGATGGGCATTTGCCTCCTAAAATTGAACAATGGGTAAGGAAGAAGCTGAGCATGGGGAGCAAGTATAGAGTGCAGTACAAGATGTTCAGAAACATCCAAAGAAACATGAAACACCGAATAAAAGAAATTTCACCTGAGGGAAAACATTACATAATTTAGCTCACCTACTCTAAATTTCTTATGATAAATGTTTTGGGGCTTCCGTTGAGCCACTTGTTGAGCAGGGTATAGTGGGGCTAAATTGTGGCTATGATGTCTTGGAAAGGTCACTGCCTGCCTGGAAGGTCTATCTAAGCATTGATCCTCTAAAAGCAGCTGCTATCGTAAAGTCAGATATTTTGGAAGGGTGATAGCTTCAAGAAAAAATGGAATGCCGCTTTTATACATCTCAGAATGGGATGGGGGAAGTGCAGGGGAGAGGGGAGTAAGTCAGGTTGCATAGTTTATTTGCCAAAAAATGTCATTTCAGTCAACCCAAAACTATTTGTGAATTTGATATGCATTTCTGAATAATTCCCCACCAAAAAAATAATAATTGGAAGGGTTGAAGGAAGATGAGAGAAGGCAGCAGCCTCTCTTATAATCTTTATCCCAGTAGTTAGAGCATTCACCCAGGATGTGGGAGATCTGAATTAAATTCCCCCTCCCAACTGGATTTCCCTTATTGCAGGAGCGAATCGGAATAACTGGGCTATGGTGTATTCTGGAGCAGGGCTCTCTCAATCTCTCCTGTTGCAGCTGTTCTGCTTTTTATAAATAGTCACTGGAGCAGGAGCTTGAACTTGAATGTCCCACACCCTAGGTGAGTGCACCACAGCTCATATAGTAGACACAACAGATATTGTAATTAAAGTATATTTTTAAAGGGAGAGGAATAATTTGGAAGATCTAGATTATGTTGTTCCATTATTAAAAATGGAACTAAGTCTAGATTGTGACTTTTGGCAAAGCCTCAAGCAAGGGGTGATGCATATACCATAGCACCCCAGCAATAGCCCAAGAGGGCATCCTTCAGAAGAGCAATACCATTTCTGTTTCCCACTTACTCCTGGGAGAGGTAAGAGGTAGTAATTTTGCTTCTAGTTTATTCCAGAAGAAAATTATGACTTCTGTGCCAGCTCAATTGTGCAGGCTGGTGTGGTGGGAGGTGGAGCCAAGACTCTGGCTATTCCTCACCCACTTGCTACCGGGAGAGAGGATAATAAGTGAGTAGCTAGCACAGGGATATAAGAAAGGGAAGAGTAAGAACCTTACTTCTCTTGATGTTTGAGTTGTCCAAGTCACAGCCTACCTATGACTATCAAGCACATAGATGTGAACTTGATTGAGATCATCAGAATGTGTGTGGTGCCACTCTTGTTATATGGATCGGAGAAGTCCATTAATTTTGTGGTGCTGTTGCAGATTTTAAGAGTTTTATTATTTTATTACAATGAAATATACTGAGGGAGTTCCTAGAGTCTCCAGTCATATAGACCTATTGTACTGAGGGATATACAAACATAGTATAAGCTAGTGCTTGGCCCAGAGAGCTTGCAGTTGAAGGCCCCAAGCAAGTATGTGAGTAAGTTTATGCAAATAAAGAGTCACATTGAATTTGATTCTTTAACCAATATTTTTAAATCCCCAACGAATGGAAAAAGTGCACACAACTTTTACAAAGCACTACAACAACAAAACCCTCAAAATTGTAGTCTGGCCATATAAATAGAGAGAAGTTTGCATTTAATAGAGAGGCTGCTGGCAAGCTAGATGCACAGTTGCATCTTCCTCCATGTCTTCTGATTTTCTTTTGTTTTCTTACATGCGAAACAATCAAATTTTAACTTGTCTTGTTAATTCTTTTAACCGACTGTTTAATCATCTGTTGCATGCTCTCTGTCTCCCTGGTATTTTAACTTTCCCACCTTTCTTTATCCATTTTGCAATATTATTTTCTTGCTAATCAGCAACATGGCCTTTGGTGCTTAACAATTAGTTAGAAAATGACTTGGCATTGGGGAGAATTGCAAGGCCATTTGATCATGCACAATTCAAACAGATGAGGGTTTCACTTCTGAGAATAAACCCTAAAATAGCTTCTGACTATACATCATTTATCCTATCCAGAGGCAGAGACAAGAATAGTTGTCTGATTACATTGATATCCTGTTGTTTTCAGTTTCATATGCATTTGTGGATCAAACATTTGAGGTGGTTAGGGCTGGTTGCAAAGGTGCCTTGTGGCAAAAACAGACTTGGAGTCTTTTATGTCATTACTGATACATCACACATTTTTCTTTTGCTTAGGTTTCCTATTAAGAGAAAATATTTTGTTAAGTGTCTGATACTTTGGCATGCTGGAAAATTGTCGAGGGTTTCCTCCACAACTCCCATCTGAGTAACTGAAGGAACCAAATAGCCTTGCTTTATTTCCCTCAGTCCTGATGCGATTTTTCTATATCTTTATTACTATTAGGAGGATCCCCCCCCTCAACTTTTACCTGCTTTTCACCTATTTCCACGCTCAACACTTTGCCTTGTAACCACCATTCTCCCATCAGAGAATTGGTCTGTTAAGTTTGTAGTACTGTCAAGGGAAATACTGTTGAGCCATGAGTAGAGCTTCCTTTTCCTGGGAGTGAGCATACCTGCAGCAAAAAACAAGAAACCAGGACTGGAATCTATACAAGTGGTCCCTTGTGACAGCAAAAGCACCCTGAATAGGCCATGAGGCAATTTCCAAACAGTCTGTTTCATAATAATCAGAAAAATACTGGATGGTTTATCAGGAAGGATAATAAACACTGGGTGCTGAAAGGCTTAAAGAAGGCGTGGTTGCTCTTTTTGGCATTAATTCATGTCGTCCGCTCTGTATATAACCATTCATAGGTTATTAGAAGACTCCCACACACATCCTTTCTCCTCTCTGTATTGTTGGTGGGCCATGTTAATTTTATTAGTAC
This sequence comes from Sternotherus odoratus, assembly GCA_032164245.1. NCBI lineage: Eukaryota > Metazoa > Chordata > Testudines > Kinosternidae > Sternotherus > Sternotherus odoratus. Next base: position 86,340,690 of record JAVMKO010000005.1, on the reverse strand, counting down.
TTAAAGACAAATTAATTCTCCTGAACTTTGATAGACACCCACAAAGGCTTCACTGTCCCATGGTGTTGAATGTGCACCACCAGGAAAGCTCTTGTAGGGTCCTGGATCAATTTGCTTTACTCCACAGGAAGTCGTTAGATTAGGACGCAGAGTGACACTCCGAGATCTCCCCACTTTCAACAGCCTACTATGTCCAAATGTACTTTGTGTTGCTCTTACTCAGAAATCAAGTGAATTTAATATTGTGCAGTGCTGCACAAAATGAAAGCAAAAACAGCCAATTTACCGCCCTTCCTCCACTCCCACTCCCGCTCCCACCCCTACTCCTATACAAACCGCACTAGTCTTAACAGCAGGGAAAGAAGAAAATCATGTGTGTGGTGGGGTCAGTGAGGGGAGGAGTAAATCCTGAAATAGGTAGGTGCCCTCTGCAATATTTGTTACATTCTGACACATTCTGAAAATCTGAGCTGTTATTTAAAAGCAAACTAATTCTCAGTTGCCTCCCTTGACTCCCACAAGTGGAGGGAAGCAGAAATCTGAGGATACTAGCCAGAAAAGGGAAGTGCTGGTTGTATAGAACGCTATTTCCTTCCCCCTGTCCCACGGGGAAATGCCATGGTGGTTGCTAGGTGTCAGGGAGTAAGAAAGAGAGAAAACCTTATCCCTAGCACAGCTATAACCACTGGGATAATGTTGAGGGTATCTCATTTTACTGTCCTCTTGATGGACTTGTGCATTTTCAGTTCTAGTGTCCTCTCCACCATCATCCACCCCTCCCCCATCCTAGCCTGTTTTTTTAAAACATGGTTTCGTCTGTGCATGGTATTCTCCCCTCCCTAGGCAATGGATATCCAAACAGGTAAATTAAAAAAGAAAATCCTATATTTCTCACAAGTGTTCTGCTTTGTTCACCTTGTATTGTCATTGCAATTCTAAAGATAATGAGGGATCTCTTGGACTGCTGATGTTCTGAATTGTTTTACATTTGTCAGATTGATAAAAGGCATTGGAGACATTGAATGGGATTAAATTACTGACCATTTTAATTAGGGGTGTGTGTCTATACATATTCTCAATACTTTAACAGATGTGAAATATTCATTTTTATAATGCAAATACAAAAATACTATATAGTACACCTTTCAGTCCGCCTGCATTGGAAAATATATAACAATAAATATCACTCAGGCTTTTTGCTCCAACTAGACACCAAGCTGTTGCTTTATTGCTATTCCTTTTCTAATTTGATTTTCATTTTTCCCTATGTAGTAGCATTCTGTGTTAGTGTTTGAGAGGAAAAATAAGTCCATGCAACATTAACATTTCTCTTCCATTTAATGTAATAAGTATTTTCTCTGTGTCTTTAGCATGCTAAAATTTTCAGCAACTTGGCTATTAAACTTACTAAACTAATGTTATCACTTTTCCAGCACTAAGGAGGCCTCAGTTACTTGTGAGGTATGCGAAGGCCCAGAGGAAATGACAGAACCACTGAAACAGTGCACAGCCTGGCTTCAGGCCTACTTCTGTGAGCCCTGGATGACCAAGAAACTTCCAATGCCTCCCTTTCACCATCCAGTTTTTGAACAAGGTCTGTGACTAAGTAATACTTTAGTATTTCATGTAAAATGTTTTGACTTGATTAACTATCACTTACATCACATTCTCATTTGGACTACACTAGTGTTGGACATTTTACATTGCTCTAAATAGAGGCTGCATGTAGTGTACTGTAGCTACCAGGGTTCGTAATTTCCAACTGCTCCAAATGGTTGTGTTAGTTTTGGCATAGGTTTCCATAATTCTTGGCAAAAACAGTAAAAATGATGCAGTTCAACTCTTGACGTTTACTGGCTGAAAGGTTTAAATACGAATACATCTGAACGGCAGTAAATTTTTCAATAAGCCTATTGTTAACTTAAACTATCTTTTTGCCAACAACACAGGGAATGAGGCTTATAAATGGACAATTAGCCAGTTCTATAAACACAGTTGGTGATAGTTACATAACATTAGGTAGCTCTGTTGTATCTTTTTGATCAGTTTAAAACTAATTCTCAAAACTAATACAGATCTTTTAATATTTTAATAGGTATAAAGAGCAAGTATTGTTACCCAAGCAACAATATACATACATTTAAATAAATACATTGCTTAAAAGAGAAATTTCCCCCATCCATGTTCCATTTATTGCTGTTTTTTCCCCCAAGACATACCGGTAAGTCAATTACATGAAGTGAAATTGTCCCCAGTAAAAATCACCGTAGTTTGCTTTCTACAGTTGCCTCCTTCTTGTCTCTCTGTGAATGTAATCTTTTAACTGTAAATAATATGTACATTTTAAGGGAATTGTGTTTTAATTAAAATAAATTTGAACGCTCTCTAAAAAACTAGGTTTCATAACAACATATTTATTACCCAAAAAGGAGAACTAGTACCCTCCCTACTATGCACTGTAACACAGCACTGATGTTTCCAATATAATCTTATCTTCAATAACTTAGCCATAAAGATTCCAGTGCAGGTATGAGGGAAAATACGCAGTCTTTTCCCTTCCACTCCATTTCTGCACAATATGCAGCCAGAACGCAGCAAGCACCACTCTGTGAGGACAGAACAGAGGTGCCACAAGGAATACCTGTAGTGCTGAATGGCCAATGGAGTCTGAGTCTGGGCAGGTGGTGACCTACCATGTCCTTCTTCGTCTACACTGTGCTAGAATGCAGCACTGAAAGAAGCACAGTGTGTCTCTCCAACACATCAAAGCTTCTCCTGCTGTGCTGCTCCACATTTAGGAGCCTTAATTTGGGTTATAGCGTGTAGGGTCTCATTTTAAAATGCACTGTACTTGCATATATTGCCTGTGTTGCACCTACAAAACATGCGTGCATGCACATGTAAAACAGACATTGTCGTGCACAAAATAGATAATTGTACATGCAAATAGTCCTATGTGCACAAATGAATGCATTTGCATGTTTTGTGGTCACAATCTAGGCTTCTGTGGTTGCAAGTTTCACCTATTCATTATGGCTTGTAATTTTTATTCAAAAATCATTCAGGTATTTATCAATTTTCTTTTTGTATATGATGCTTGCTTTATTACTTTTCTGACTAAATGCAGCTTTGACTTGAAAATGAAATTTGGCAAGCAGTTGTTCTATGGTGTGATTGTTTTTAGAGGGGGAAATAATTTAATCACTGTGTATAGTGACACTTTTTATTGAATTGATCAATGCATGTGATAGCAGTTGTTTAAATGCAGCAGCTGAGATTGTCTCGTTATAGGGCAAGTATTGAGTAAACAACATTTTAAACTTTTTTCTTACTCTGTTTTTGCATGTCTACAAAGGCAATGGAGGTAATACAATATCACATCAGTAATGCACATTTTATATTTGCTAAAAAAGTTAGTTCTTATTCTGAGATATTTGAATCTGTGTGGTTAATGAAATGGAGATGTAGAAGTTCTTGTATATATCATCCATATTTTAAAAAGAAAATGTGGGTGTATACAATAGACTGCTACAAACTGCAAAATCATTGAATTAAAAAATGTCAGTTCAGTGTTGTGCTGATAAAATGTAACTGTTAAACCCATGGAATGATCCCCTCAAAAAGTGCCACAGATTTTCCACCGGCTGGAATTTCAGTCTCCCGGACTATCAACCAGCAGCTTTCATAAGCACTTTAAAATGAGCCCTTGTACTCTGCTGGTCATGGTTTACAGGATTGAAACTTTGAGCTTGGTTAATGAAATATAATAGTTCAAAATTCATAATTACAGATTTTATTTTAGCTACTGTTTTCAGGATCGAGAAATTTGCCTTCATGTGTGATGCCCCGTGGTAACTTCATGAGCCTTCTGGGCTGTTCACCCACAGAGGTTACTGAGAGGAGTAACTGCAACAGACACTGAATGTGTAATGAGACATTCTTCTTCGAGTGATTGCTCATGTGCATTCCAAGATGTGTGTGCACGCCGCGCATGCACGTTCCCGAAAGCTTTTTCTAGTGGTACTCAGGGGGTCGGCAGGGGAGACCCCTAGCGTGGCGCCTTCATGGCGTGCTATATAAGACCCTACCGACCCGCCCCACGCTCAGTTCCTTCTTACCGCCCTGACGGTCCTGGAACAGCTTGAGTCTTTAGCACTCAATTAGTGGTATTCAGTTGCTGTATACTTAGTTAATGTTCATTGTTGTTTAATCATTGTAAATAGTTGTAGTTTAACAGTTGTAGTTAGCATTTGTTAAGCGACCTCCAGCCGCAGGCTGTGGAGGTCCCTTCTCCGCCGCCCCGGGGCATGCCTCGGCAGCCGAGGTTTAAGTCTTGTGAGGCGTGCAGCAAGCCTATGCCGGTGAGCGATCCTCACACTCAGTGCCTTAAGTGTTTGCGGGAGAGCCACCAGACTGACCGGTGCTCTATTTGCAGAAGTTTTAAACCCCGAACGAAGAAAGAGCGCGACTCCCGCCTGAAACTTTTACTCATGGAGTCCGCGTTACAGCCGCAGCAAGAGCAGGCTCTTTCGGTGCGCAGCACGCAGGCCAAAGGGGACCCCTCCCGGACCCGCTGACATAAATCACCGGCGCGCAGGTCCAGCGCCTCTAGGCGTCACCGCTCCCAGTCTCCAGTGCCCTCCAAGAGAAAGAGCCAGGACAGAGGGAGATCCCCGACGATACGCTCTCACGGAGTCCACGAGTCAGAGCGGCCCGTCACAGAGCCAACTGCATGCTCTCACGGAGTCCGCGAGTCAGAGCGACCCATCATAGAGCTGGCCCCTCGGGGCCGACAGGAACCGCCGGCCATGGTGCCCAGCGTAGCGGTCCTGTCCCCGGTGCCAGCGCACCCGGAGTCGCCCTTGCCGGGCGCGGAGGAGGACTTAGACCTCCCCTCCACTCCGGACACTTACGAGGCCACTTGGGACCTCATTAGCCTTGTGCAAGACGCCCAGCCCCCGGCACCGGCCTCGGTACCAATTGTCCGCCCGGACACCGCACCGGCACATGACTTCGCCTTCCAGGTGCCGGCAGCTGCACCGTCGACGTCATCGGCACGGGCATCGGTACCGGTGTTTTCAGACCCCGCTCCGCCAGTGGTACGGCACCGGGGCAAGCCCCTAATGATGTGGCACCGTTCCCCGCACCGGGCCGCGGCACCGACGAGCTCCACACCGCCGTGGTCAGCGTCGGACTACTCGTCTGAGTCGGACACAGAGTCATCCCGGTCCCGGCACAGCTACCGGTACCGTTCGCGTTCCCAACATGGCTCTTGGCACCGCTCCTGAGACGAGCAGCCCCGTCTGATGCCGAATTGGCCCCCACAGGGACAGGGACCTAGCCAATGGTCCTTCTGGACCCCCTGGGCGTATCATCAAGCCCAGGGGCAGGACTCGAGAACCCCCTCGGTGCTCTCGTCTAGGGCTCCGCCAACTGCCACCACCGTTTCCTGCCCGTCCCCGATCACAGGGGAACATACGGCACCGCAGGCCACTATAGGCCAGGCCCCGGCACTGTTGGCACCAGTGGCACCTCCGGCCCTGTTGAGACCCTCGGCCGTGCCTCCCATACCCCACCCTGAGGAAGGACAGGCACAACCAGCGGTTCGCTCTTCCTCCTCTTCCTCCCCAGATGAGGCGGTGGCGGGTATGTCCTCTGGCCTTCCCCCTATGGACATTAAAGGCAACCAGGACCTCCTCCGCCGGGTGGCAAAGAGCTTGAAGCTCCAGGCGGAGGAAGTTACCGAGGATCTGGACCCTACAGTAGACGTTTTAACATCGGATGGGCCGTCCAGGGTGGCCCTCCCGTTCATTAGGTCTATTGAAGCTAACGCCAATGGGCTGTGGCAAACCCCTGCCTCAATTCCACCTACGGCCAGGGGAATCGAGAGGCGTTACTTTGTGCCCCAGAGGGGATATGAACATTTTTACACACATCCCCCTCCGGGCATGCTCGTGGCGGACGCAGTCAACCACAGGGAGCGCCGGGGTCAGCCCCAAAATCCAAGGACGCCAGGAGGCTGGACCTTTTTGGCCGTAAGGTCTACTCCATGGGCGCCCTGCAGCTCCGTATCTCCAACCAGCAAGCTTCCCTGGGCCGTTATGCCTACAACACCTGGTCAGCTTTGGGAAAGTTCCAGGCTATCGTCCCGGAGGACTCCCGCAGGGAGTTTGATGCCCTGCGAGATGAAGGCAGGGTGGTCTCCCGGGCAGCCCTCCAGGCAGCGCTGGATTCCGCGGCTCGAACAGTGGCCACCACCATCGTTATTAGGCGAAATTCGTGGCTCCAGGTCTCGGGTATTCCGCAGGAGCTGCAGAATACCCTACAAGACCTCCCCTTCGACAGGGAAGGGTTGTTCGCCAGAGAGATGGACAACGCCTCCATGGCCTGAAGGACTCTAGGTCCACTCTAAGATTCCTGGGACTACACACTCAAGCGGCTCAGAGACGCCCCTTCCAGCCCCAGCCCCAGTCTCGTTTTTACCAACCGCCTCCGAGACGTGACTCTAATAGGAGAAGGGGAAGGGGCAATAGGAGGCGCTCCCACCCTCCTAGCGGCCAGGATCAGGGGAACCCAAAACCCCCACCTGGGCCAAGGCCAAACTTTTGAAGGTGGCCACGAGGATGGCACACCAGATGGGGCGTGGGCCCAGATCATGTCCGATTGCTGGGCCCTCAGTACGATAGAGGCGGGATACTCTATCTAGTTTTCGTCCCTTCCTCCCTGCCACCCCCCTTCCCCGTCCCTCTTCAGGGACCCCTTTCACGAGCAGATCCTCATGCAGGAGGTTCATACCTTGCTCCTGTTAGGGGCCGTAGAACCGGTTCCCCCTCAATTAAAAGGGAAGGGGTTCTATTCCCGCTATTTCCTGATACCCAAGTCCAAGGGGGGCCTTCGGCCCATTCTGGATCTACGAAACCTAAACACATACATTAAAAAGTTTCGATTCCGTATGATCTCCTTGGCCAGTATCATTCCTTCCATGGATCCGGAGGACTGGTATGCTGCCCTCGACCTCAAAGATGCCTATTTCCACATCTCTATCCTCCCATCCCATCGGAGGTTTCTGAGATTCGTGGTGGGAGACATGCACTACCAATTCAGGGTGCTTCCCTTTGGCCTCTCCACGGCCCCGAGGGTATTTACCAACTGCATGGCGGTGGTGGCCGCGTTCCTCCGCAGGCACCAGGTGCACGTGTTTCTCTATCTGGACAATTGGCTCATAAAAGTGAAATCCCAATCCCTAGCAGCGGAACACGTAGAGCTTGTTCGGCAGACCTTCCGCAGGCTCAGCCTCATGCTCAACGAGCAGAAGTCCACCCTTATTCCCGCCCAGACCATAGAGTTTATTGGAGCGGTGTTCGATGCCAAAGCCGGGCGGGCATTCCTCCCACAAAAACCTGTGCCCCCTCCAGTTGTGGCTCGCACGCATGCACAAGCCATCCAGGGATCCCCTGGACATGGTGGTCACCCTTCCCCAGCAGGTCCTAGACTCCCTTCGCTGGTGGATCGACCCGCAGAACGTGTGTGTGGGGGTGCCCTTTCTGAAACCCGAGCCAGCTCTGGTCCTAGTGATGGACACCTCGGCCATGGGCTGGGGTGCGCACCTCGGGGACCTCAGGACACAGGGCCTGTGGACACAATCCGAACTCGCCCTGCACAGCAACGTGCGGGAGTTCAGAGTGGTCCGTCTGGTCTGCCAGGCGTTCCTCCACAGTCTGTGGGGCTGCTGCGTATCAATCCTGATGGACAATACCGCGACAATGTTTTATATCAACAAACAGAGTGGAGCTCGCTCCTCTCCCCTCTGTCGCGAGGCCCTCATGCTGTGGGAATGGTGCATCGCACACCCAGTAGTCCTGCAGGCTTCCTACCTCCCCGGTCCCCAGAATACGTTGGCGGACAGACTCAGCCGTTCGTTTCTGTCCCACGAGTGGTCACTCAACCCTCAGGTGGCACACTTAATTTTCCTGCATTGGGGAGTTCCCCGGATAGACCTGTTCGCCACCCAGGTCAACAGGAAGTGCCACAGGTTCTGCTCCCTTCTCAGCCATTCCCCCGGGTCGATAGGGGATGCCTTTCACCTTCCGTGGACGGGGGCGGGGGCTGCTATACCCTTTTCCACCCTTTCCCCTTCTCCACAGGGTCCTCCTGAAGGTCCGCAGGGACAAGGCCTCCCTCATTCTAATCGCCCCGTCCTGGCCCCGCCAGCACTGGTTCCCGCTCCTACTGGCCCTCTCGGTAGCCCCGCCCATCACACTGCCGGTGTTCCTGCTCCTGCTGTCCCAGGAGCACGGGTGCTTACAACACCCCAGCCTCCGCTCCCTGCACCTGATGGCCTGGAAGCTCCATGGCTGAACCCTCTTGAGCGGCAGTGTTCCTCCGCAGTGCGGGAGATCCTTTTGGGCAGTAGAAAACCATCCACGCGGGCCACCTACCTGGCCAAGTGGAAACGGTTCTCCATCTGGGCGACCCAACAAGGTGGGGTGCCTACGTCGGCCTCGGTACCCCTGGTACTGAATTATCTATTTTCTCTTAAACAGCAGGGCCTAGCCGTATCTTCCCTGAAGGTCCACCTGGCGGCCATCTCCGCCTTTCACCCTGGGGTGTAAGGGAGATCTCTTTTTAGTAACCCTATAGTGGGCAGGTTCCTCAAGGGGATGGAGAGGCTGTATCCCCCGGTGCGTCAGCCAACACCCCAGTGGGACACACCTGGTCCTATCGTCCCTCATGAGACCCCTCTTCGAACCCCTTGCTACCTGCCCCCTAACCTACCTATCATGGAAGGTGCTCTTCCTTGTAGCGATCACCTCCGCAAGGAGGGTTTCGGAGCTCAGGGCCCTTACACCCAAGCCCCCCTATACAGTTTTTTACAAGGACAAGGTGCACCTCCGTCCCCACCCGTCCTTCCTACCTAAGGTTGTCACTGCCTTCCATATCAACCAGGACATTTTCTTACCAGTGTTCTGTCCTAAGCCACACGCCTTGGACAGAGAACGTGCGCTTCATACCCTGGACGTTAGAACGCACAAAACCGTTTTGTAAAACAAATCAGTTGTTTATTTCAATGGCAGAGAGAATGCAGGGTATGCCAGTTTCCTCTCAGAGATTGTCCTCCTGGCTCTCCTCATGCATTAAGCTGGCTTATGAACTGGCAAAGGTTCCAGCACCACCTTTGTCCGCACATTCCACCAGGGCGCAGGCAACGTCCGCCGCCTTCCTGGCCCAGATTTCGCTTCTCAAGATCTGCAGGGCAGCGACGTGGTCCTCTGTCCACACGTTCACCACGCACTATGCCATACACCAGCAGGCAAGAGAGGATGCCGGCTTCGGCGTGGCAGTACTGCACTCTGCGACCAGGTGAACTCCGGGCCCTCCGCCAAGGCAAACTGCTCACAAGTCACATCTTGGAATGCACATGAGCAATCACTCGAAGAAGAAAGAACGGTTACTTACCTCGTAACTGTTGTTCTTCGACATGTGTTGCTCATGTCCATTCCAATACCCCCCCACCTCCCCTCTGTCAGAGTTCCAGCAAGAAGGAACTGAGCGTGGGGCGGGTCGGCAGGGTCTTATATAGCATGCCATGAAGGCGCCATGCTAGGGGTCTCCCCTGCCGACCCCCTGAGTGCCACTAGAAAAAGCTTCCGGGAACGTGCATGCGCGGCGCGCGCACACATCTTGGAATGGACATGAGCAACACATCTCGAAGAACAACAGTTACGAGGTAAGTAACCGTTCTTTCTGAACCACTCCCTTCCCATAAACAGCTGCTCTGATTTTGCTAGCCTAATTGCACTATGGCAATTATGTCATTGTCACTATTATTGGGAGAGATCAGAAAAGAAATGAAAGATCCATTGAGCTAAAATACTACTTTGGGCAGGAAGGGAGAGTAAGCTGCCTCCTCCTTACTGATTTTTCTCCCTCTCCACACTCTAGCAACAGCCAAGTAGGAAAGTAAATCCAGTAAAAGCTGAATTAATTTCTGTTTTATATGCAGGGTTTGCAGGCCTTGAAATTTAGTACTAGGGTAGGAGCAAGGTTCTGATATACAAGAATTCTGCTTCTCCCAGGTGGGTCTGCAATTCTTAGCTATGGAACAGGTGTGACTTCTTGGAGGTTAGGACTTCTGCAGCAAGCATACCTTTGGTTGGCCTCCCACTAATCCCGGATTGTAATGTTTAGTGACCTTCTGTACTACAAGTTTAGTTTTTTGGAACCTTGAAATAGGTTTTCCTCATTTTTAACATGTGCAGACCCAGGTTTTTTTAATTTAGTTCAATTATTTGGTCTTGGACTAAGACCAGGTGTGCACATTTTATGGTAGAAAAAAGCAAGCGTATAAAGGAAATGCTGACACAAACTTAATTGGCCAAGCTGCACTGATGTGATACCTTTCTTTATATAGTCTCTTACTTTCTCTCGGTGATCATTTCATATAATATAAACATATATTTGGAACAAATGGAAGACTGTCATATTGAAGATGTATTATAACTTCAAAAAGGTAATATTTGTAGAAAGTTATTTAGTTGGAAAACTAAGGTAGTAAAGTGTCACACTGTGGGTTTTTAATAGGGTATGTTATATGTTTCAGCTTATTTGTGAAGGCAGCCTTACACCAGAGCTACAGTGTTGTTCAGCTGAGATTTACGTATTTGTTTATGTTCTTTACATTTGCATTTGAAAGTGCCAACCGATAGCTCTAGGCACTTTTTAAAAAAAAATGATAAAAGTAGAGAAATAATAATCCAAAACTGTGAAGACTTGATCATACCAACCTTCTTATGCCAGTCATCCTGCCAAAAAAGCTAATTCCCTAATCCAACCATTAGATCCTTCAACCCAGTTTCTTCCCCACATAGCCTCAAGAATGGGTGGATTTTGCAGCATGCCCAGATAGTTTGTGCCTTTAATGAATTAGGAAAGAATTGAATTCCAGAATTAAAGTCCCCCACTAGAGAAAATGCGCTTTGAGACCCTTTTTTTCCAAACAAGGGGGCTGTTATCTGAGACACCTCTGCTGACGATAACTGTAGCAGTATAACTGGGTCTGAGGACATAGTCTCTCAACTGGCTTCTATCCAAAATATTTAAGGCTTTATACATTTAAAAAATTAACACCTTAAACTCCACCAAGAAATACAGAATGCAGAGCACCAGTGTATTGGATGGTGCTTTTGGTATACAGGGCACCCAATAAATGAGCAAAATTTGTCACTAACTTATGTTGATGGATATTGCACAAGGCATAGCTCACGTGAAGAGAATGTTACAGTAGTCCAAGATGACAAAATGGAAGTAATATTAGCAAAGTGTGTAAGAAAAGTTTTCACTGTTGTTACTAAGGGCAGATTGAAGAAAGTCGTCTTGGTCACAGTGGTTTCCAACCATCCTTATTCCTCCAGACGACAAGTCTTGCTGCCAGAGTTGTTGAGCAGCCAGAGTTCTTGTTGCTGTCAGTTTCAGTAGGGAGTGATTTTGCATGGGTACCTTCAGCCACATATGTCTCAAGTTGGGCACTCAGAAAATGAGGAACAGACAATCATAGTGGCCAAAATTTTGATTTGCTTAGTATCAGATAGGAAAACTAACACCCACACACCCCACCAGCTGATTCCCCCAGACCCATCTTTCTTTCTTCCCTATCACTGGAAGGGTATTAACAGGCCACGTCACTTTGAATGGTTCCTTAAAATATGGGTTAACGACCTACACTAAACCATCTGTTCAAATCTTATATTTAGCAGTGACACTTTGAGTTAGTTTCCCAGATCTTATGAAGAGCTGTGTGTGGGTCGAAAGCTTTTCTCTCACGCGCCAATAGAAGTTGGTTCAATAAAGGATATTACCTCAGCCACCTTGTCTCTCTAATAGGAAAAACATGGCAGGGGCAGCGATACAACTGAGTTCTTCTGTATGTCTTTTGCCTGCCTTAACCACTAAGGTATCCTTTCACTTTCTGCAGTCCTCCTGCTTTGTTTTCTGTACACCTTCCAATGCCTAGAGTAAATGAGGTAAAGATCCTAAAAACAGCCTCGTTCACTACACCCCTTCCCTTATATGTTTTCTGTGCCCTGAATAAGGCAGGGATCTTGTGAAACACAGTATGTAATCACATAATTAAGCTATCAGAATGTACATGCACAAGGGGGATGAATTACAGTTGCATGGGCAGTGTAAATTCTGGCATTTCCTAACTTTCAAGTACTGACTTTGCAACCTGAATGATGTTATCTTTATGCAGTTTTTAAATATTTCCTTCATTATTTAAAAGGCAAAAGGTAAACTAAATTATATCTGCAGATGTAACCACATCCTCTCCCATTGTACATCATCAGTGATTGCGAATAACGACCGGATTTGAACCAAGAACCTTCAGCATTTAAAGATAGTTTGGGCTAATTACATTAACTGGTAGCAGAATGAAACTGTAATCCCGGGGCGGGGAGGAGGGAGAGGGACATATGCTGCGTCCAGGGCAGAGTCTGGCCCAGGATAAGCCTCTGGAACCATGTGTCTAAATGGCAACGTATTTCTGCATGGCCTGGTGGCAAGTGTCTATCCATGGGGCCCGAAGGCTCCAATGTGCATGTATTGCCATACTTACCTGCATAGAAGAAGTAAGCAGAGTGCAGAAAAGGAAAGATTTGCTGTCAAACAATTAGTAGAGAGGACAAAGTCAGAGATGGAAAGGGAATGCATATCTACACTGCAGGTGAATGTGATGTCTGTAATATAAAGGAGTTTTGAATTCAAGAATTTATGTTATAGATAGAAATATCTCAATGCTGTACACAGGCCAATAAGCAAAAATCATCCATCCTTTCCTGAGCACTCCCCGTATCTTAGAAATTTGAGTCAAAGAGGACAGTTCAGTTAACCTGGCTATATTCAGCTCACAGTGACAACAGAATACAATACAGGAAATGCTCATTATCATCAGGGAAAAAAAGCTTTCTTTGCCTTTTTTGGGGGGAGGTGGGAGTCATTTTGTAGTTATTACATCATAGTTGTGAAATTTCACGTTTTTTACTAGCTGGAGCTGGGATTTGTGCTACATCCATTCCACATGCACTGGTTCCTATTGCTTCTGCATATATCTGTTGAATCTCTTATTTCATAAAGACCTCTAATGAAAATCCTGCTACTTGAGTTATGGGAATGTACACTTTTCTATGTGAATGAATTTTCTTACTATGTGCCTTCCAGTGGAAGGCAGTGTGTATGTTGGAAGTTATTCATATGGTAACTAGAAATTAGAATGGAACTGTTACATTGAGTTGTCATTTGAGCACAGCATTATAAAATATGCCTCTAAAATTGAAAGTCCATCTTTTACCACCATGGAACAGTGTTAATAGTCGCTTGATCATTCTTCTAACCCCTCTCAGGTGGAATCTAGCAGCACCTCTTTGTTTTACTGCCATGTTGCAGAAAATAATACTAAACTTTAAAAAATCTGCCATTCTGCTATAAGTCAGCTGGAGGTGCGGGGGCACAAAATGCTCTTGTAACTGTTTTGCCAACAAAAATTGAAATGCCAGAGGTCTCATGTTCTCTAAATATAGTTTCATTTGTGCAGTTGCAACTCTAAATACAATTTACAAGTTTTTTGAAGATAGTGGAGCTTAACAGCAGATTCAACATCACACTAATTTTTATGCTCAAAAACTTGGTTATTCAAGACTGTAATTTGTACCCATAAGCTTACACTGTACATCCAAAAAAGTACATTTTTATCTCTGCAATGCAATGCAGTGCCGTCCTGTATGTTTCCAAGGTATAAAGACAGACTGACACAAATGAAAGATGATTATTAAAATAAGAAAAGCATTTACATTATTGTGGTCAATATAAATCACTTTCACTTTGCTTTAAATTAGAACTTGTAAAAAAATTGTAGACTTTTCTGAGATATTACCTAGTGAAGTTCGAGGGTTTTAAACCTCAGCTGTCAGTTTATTGATTACAACAAGGAAGCAACTCTATACTCAAATTAAGTAGGAAAGAAATAGCTGATTAATGTGTAATTCTTTAAACCTTAGAACTATTCAACTAATTTTCAGGGATAGGAGAAGCAGAAATCTAGGCCTAAGCCCAAAGCTACACGTGGAAATGGTGAGGGAGGAAAACTGATTAAAAGAACAGGAATAGATGGAAGACACCCATGAATTTGAAGACAGCAGTGCAGACTGTCAGATGTCTTGAATCAATATACAGAGGTCAAATATTGCAAGTATGAACAGTTTATATAGTGGAAAATATAAACTTATATTTTGGTGATTTGGAATTGAGAAGAAAAAAGGAAACACTTGAAATAAGAAAGAGAGAGCAGGCAGAAATGGTGGAGTAAATTGAACTATGAATAACTTAACTGAGCTGTTTGAAAACCTAGATCATTAACAGAATAAGTGTGTAACAATAACAGTTAAATACATCTAAAATATTAACTAAAAGGTTTTTTTATATCTTCCTGGAGCACTGGTAAACACACCTTTATCAATGTAGGTTAATGCTGCCAAAATATGAAAATGTTACTACCTTTTGACCTGTTTTTGTTTGTAACTCCTATAGTGATTGCAATTGTTGAGGTGCCTGGATATAAAATAATCTTTAAGCTATATAGCTGTATGCATCACGTAATTATACTCACCTACTTAAAGTAGGGTGCACTTAATTTTAGATGACTGCTCCAATAATGTGTTCCAGACTCAAAAAAAAATCCACAGGCATTCTCTGAAAATGTGCAGACTGTGGACTTATTACAGCCATAGAGCACTGGCCTAGGACAAAAAAAACTCGATTCTGTTTCTGACCCTGCCACTGACCTAGTTGGGCCAGTCATTTCACCTCTTTGTGTCTCAATTTCCGTATCTATAAAATGTGGGTAATGATACTGATCTCCTCTATAAAGTGCTTTGAGATATACTAAGGGAAAATGCTATATTAGAGCTAGGTATTATTCATTATTATTGTTAGCAACAGTGTAAGGATTTGTGACCAGACCTCCAACTTCTACAAGGTTTTACAAATATCAACAACTTTGGTGGCATTATAGGATTTACTTTACGTGCTTATCTACTTCAATGTTGTGCCTGATTGGTTGCAAAATAGTAGTGATACAGAGAACGGTTAAGGTTTTTGTGACTGGCTTTAACTATATATCTTCATACTTCATTTTTAATGTGAAATCTTAACTTTGAATTTGCAGCCTAATGTTTGGGGAAGGTAATGAGAAATATAGAATTTTTAAAGGTTTTCTCTTAAGTGATAATAAAATTTTACTTCATCGTAACCAATATTTTGACTGGGAATTAATTACCTTTTAAAAATTGCTTTGTGACTAGAATCCTTGTGGAGCTTGCAAGTTGTATGTGGATTCTAGAAGCTCTTTCTTGCAAGCTGTGGAGGTAATGTGAGAAGCGTTATAGGGGATGCAGCAGTGAACAGGTTGTGGTGGTATTAACCAAGTGCTATGGCATAGGACTTGAAGAGCAAAGTAGCAAGCCAGGTATTATGGGGTTAGCTGGAGGAGGAGAGCATATTAAAGCAAGACTACTGTATTCCAGCACATATGGAATTTTTAGGCCAAACCTTTCCGAGGAGAAAAATGCATATTTAATTGGGTAACCTTTTAAATCACTTAGTTCCATGTTGTTTTTCTATCTAAGCATTCTAAAATTAATCATATAAATATGAATTAGTGGCTAAAGTAAAATTTCATGTATTATTCCTTCTTTGTTATATTTTTATATTTGCAAATTGATTGTTAAACTTCAGATAAAAATGAGCCAAACTTCATGCAGTGAACCTCACTAACACATTAATGCCAGTGAAAATAATATGACATGAATAAGGATGTAGTATTCCAAGTTCAAATTAGTGATGTTTGCAAATGTAGTGGCTGTTCTGGATAATCCATAGGTTGAGAAAATACCTGAGTTTATAGATAAGAGAAGTTTAGTAGATCTCCTATACTTGAACTTCAGTAAATCATTTGATATTGTACCACATGGGAAAATATTAGTTAAATTAAGGAAGACAGAAATCAGTACAAGTATTGTAAGGTAAATAAGGAGTTGGCTAAAGGAGAGAAGGCAACAGATTTTGCAGAAATGTGAATTATTGGACTGGAGGGAGGTTAGGTTACTAGTGGAGTTCCTCAATAATCAGTCTTGGGACCAGTCTTATTGAATATTTTTTATTGTCCTTGCACAAAAAATAGGTGTGTGCTAATGAAATTTGCTGATGATACAAACTTTGGAGGCATTGGAAACCGTATTTTCAGTACAGTAAACCCTCGATTTAACGGACCCTGATTTAACGGACTTCGGATGCAACTGACAAAATTTCCTATGCATCTGAAATCCGTTATTCAGGGGCTGCCGGCTCCCGCCCCAGGGAGCTGGCTGGGTTGACAGCTCCCGCCCGGCTCCCCGCGCAGAGAAGCCGGGGGGGGGGCGGTTTGAGAGCTCCCGCCAGGCTCCCCCCAGCGGGAAGCCAGGCGGGAGCTGTCAACCCCCCCGCCCGGCTCCCCGCAGCGGGGAGCCGGGTGGGCGGGCTGACTCACGGCTCCCGGCCGTGATAAAAGTAAAACCTCCATATAACGGACTAATTCGGCGAGGGGGTGTCCGTTGTCAGCCAAAAGTCCGTTATTTAATAATTTAAAAAAATTATTAAATAACGGACTTTCGGCTTTAACGGACACCCCCTCGCCCGAATTAGTCCGTTATATCGAGGTTTCACTGTACTGGGTACAATCCTGGTCACCCATGTTCAAGAAAAAAGAATTTAAATTGAAACAGGTGCAGAAAACAAGGAATGGAGGGACCTGTCTTATCAGTGGAGACTGAAAGAGCTTGGCTTGTTTAGTCTAACAAAAAGAAGCCTAAGAGGGGCTATGATTGTTCTCTCTAATTACATTAGCGGGGGTAAATACCAGGAAGGATAATGACTGAGCAAAAGGGCAACATTGGCACAAGAACAGATGTAAACTGGCTGTGAGCAAACTCAGATTGGAAATTGGAAGAAGGCTTCTAACCATCAGATGGGTGAGGTTTTAGAACAGCCTCCAAATAGGAATGTTGGGAGCGTACAACACAAGTTTTAGGAGAACTGGACACATCTGAGTGTGACTGTATGAGGGGGTTACTTGTGTTGGTAGAGTGCAGGTCTCACCAGCCGTGGAGCTAACTTCCAGTTTATTTTATGTTCCTTCATGCTTCACCACCTGCAAAAGTCAGAAAGGGATTTTTCTCCCCTCTGGGTTGTGGTGGTTTTTTTAAAAAAATCTCCTTCCTTTGATGCATCAGGGTTAGATAGACTGAGGATATTGAACAGGGTGGGCCCAGGCTCTGAGGTGGCGCTAAGCCTGGGCCCACCCTGTTCAATATCCTCAGTCTATCTAACAGCCTCTCTCTGTTTCTTGCCTGGCTGGTTTGCACTCACATGTTCAGGATCTAACTGATGACCATTTATGATGTTCAGAAGGAATTGTGTCCCCCCCGATCAGATGGGCAGTGCTCTTGGGGGTTTTCACCTTCCTCTGCAGCATGTGAGTGCAGGTCACTTGCCAGGATTATCTGGGTATGTCTCTGTGATGTTTTCCAGAGGTAACTAGGAGGATTTACTGGTACACAGGGTGGCCAGGGTCCTGAGCAAGGTGGGAAGATGGCTCGACAGGAAGGAGTGGGGCCAGACTCCTCCAGCCAGCCCTTCAGCACTGCCCGGTCCGCACCACTGTGCCTCCGGTGGTGATTTAAAGGGCCTGGGACTTGACTGCTGCCACCATTACCCCAGGGTTCTGGTAGCTTACCCCGGGCTCTTACCAGTTACTTTCACCTCTGGTTGTGGGGCAGCTTAGTACCACCTGTCTTTAGCATAAGAGAGTTTTGTCTCTTCCTGATGTGAATCAGCTCCCTGAAACCACCAGACACTGGCAGCACAAGCACTACCTGCCAGACTTCTGCAGGCCTTGCTGGATCTATACAGATGGGGATGGGCACACACCAGCCTTCAAGTTTTCAGAGCATTCTCTGTAGTGCCCAGTCTTTTATTCACTGGACATTCACAGAGTTACCAGGTCTGCCCTTCCCAAAGGAAGAGTATACACCAGCTGGTAAGATTGAACTCAGGACTATCACTTTGCATAATACCACAGCACTTGTATATAGTGAATATTTATAGTGAAAACAAGAGTAAGTTTATCAAAGAATAGATATTCAAGTAATCCTGAGTGAGACCACGATAAAACAAAAGCATAACAAGCTTTCTAGAAACTAAACTAAACTTAACAAGTTACTTGTCTAAAGAAGCTTATCTCACTCCAAGTTTTCTCCAGCATTTTCAGCCAAGAATGATGTAGACCCCTTTTGCATGAAGCAAAAGCGTTGTCCTTTTACTTCCTCAGTCAAAGGTGCCCTCTGTTCCCCAAAGGGTTTCTCTCTCTCTCTCACACACATACACACACACTCACTCACACACACACTCACACACACACACACACACACACCACTTCTCTTCCTGTTAATTTGTTTCTGAAGTCCTTGCAATACTTAAGTTTCATCCAGTTCAGAATTGACGAGAAACTTGTTGTGAATGAAACAACACTCAGTGCATGTAGACAGATAGATGGATAAACATCTCGTCTGACAGCCTTTTTTTTTTTTTACCTTTGTTGGTGATCAGCACCTTGATATAGACTTCAAGAACATATTTCCAGTACATATACATAACTCCATACATGGTATCTGTACATACATTTCACAATAATATTGATGCCCAGAGTGACACCAGCTTTTTCTTGAGCTCTGTTGTTCTTTGGTGAACTAGAATGTACGTACCGGGCTCAGGATATTCTTGCAACCCCTCTGTACTCTTGCCACATGGTTGTGACATTCATTCCATATGTTTTATGGAAATACGCTTATGAGTGTGAATATGATGTAACTGGAATATGCTTTATGCTAAATACCCATTGTATGGTGTCATTAGAAAGCTTGTAATCTATTAAGTGTGTTCATCCTATTTGATTGCATGTATTATTTCTATATCTGGAGTTAGGAGAATAAGATATAAATTCGTATGACTGACCCATCACAGTGGTATTAGGAGGTTCTTGGGTCACAATCTCATTTAATCATTTCCCTCCCATTGTGGGTGCCTTAGAGCTGGTGGACCTTAGTTTCTCCTTTTCTCTGCATGTGGCATATAATAGTCTAGCTTCCTGTGGGCTATAATAATTTTATTTAATTTTGGGTCTTGCATTTAGTCTGAGGGTGTTGGTGGCTTAAAATATACAGGTCAGATAAGATGGTCTAGGTAGTCCCTTCTGGTCTTAAATTCTGTGTTCTCTAGTAAAACCCCTCCAGTGTAAGGAGAGGAGTGAAAGATCCATGCAGTAGATGATCCTCCAAGCTCCAACCTGCCTCAACACACCTCTGCCCTATTGCCTTACTTCCCTTGTTCACTGCTACAAAGTGAGAGACCCAGTGGAATTAAACTCAAGAGGTGTAAATCCCAGTTGCAGCCTCCCCAAGTCAGGCCTCTTTCTATCTTCTGCAAATGGAATTACACCATTTCCACTGCAAAGAAGCCTTCTGCTGCTGAGGAAGAAAGAGCAGGACTTGTCTTAGTCACAGTGCCTGGAAAAGCAGGAAACACAAAACATTGTCAATATCATGTTTTGTAGTTAACCAAAGAACAAATATACTTGAATCTGTTGTAATAATTGAGATTCAACTCTCCAGAGAGAGCTAAAAATCAGCCATTGTTAGTGACTGTACCTTTTTTTAATTCAGCTTCCTCAGATATGCAAATAACATTTTCTAGAAATCTTAATAGGAGTGTGTTTTAAAGTAGGCATAAGGGTTCAATACTATGGGAAATTTATAGGCAGATTATTAGTACTTCACACAGTGGACATGGCAGATTCAAGAGAAAAAAAATGACAAGTTTTCATATATCTGTCTGCCAACAGGAAATTCAAATTCCATAGACTGGCAGCTTCTTTTATTACAATCTCATGTGAGACTGGCTTTAATAAGCAGAAAGTCTCTGTTTTGTTCCACGTTAAATGGATTGTCTAATACTTTCCTCCAGTTCTCTTCAATAGACATCAACCTCCACCCTACGAAAAGAGAGGGAACAATCAATCCAGTTAATTTTCTGGGTTGGAGTTTTTTTCTGTCCGGCTTCACTGTGGCCCCTCTTTTTTTGTATCAACAAATAGTTATACCCACAATAGATTCTAGGCACAAGTTTAACAATTAGAAGCCTGATCCAGCATCTGTTGAAGTCAATGAAAAGATTCCCATTGACTTCAGTGGGAGCTGGATCAGGTCTTAGACAAATCATGTAGTTTGACATCAGAGTACTAATATTTGTGCCCACAGCTTATTGTGGGCATAAAAATGCAGGCACAATTATTTTCTGGTAAAATTGGGTCTGCAGAACAGTAGGTCTTGATATTCAGAGTTTGTGTTATTCATGCATTGAAAAATGTGTAATCATTGAAGCTATTTAAATTATGGTTATTTTTGTTGTCATAAAATGTCCCTAGTTTAGTGCATTTAGTTCTGTTCTGGCTGTGACTTCCAGTCACATATTGAGGTTGAGGTTGGGGATTGGTGTAGTTATCCAGCAGGGTTAGGAAGAGGCATTTATGTCTCTGGAAATCAGGAGCAGGCATAATACCTCCAGGGATGCTTGGGGAAACCTGCTAACCAGGCAGCATTTACTACAATGGTTTCTAAAAATATTTTCTGAACTTCCCATAACTGTGGCCATGTTGCTAGTAGCTGGAAAGATTCCCTTAGCCTGTGCAGCCCTCCTCCTTGCATTCTAGGGGAGCAACCATCCCAGTTGTGACTTCCCCCTGTA
Organism: Sternotherus odoratus; assembly: GCA_032164245.1. Lineage (NCBI taxonomy): Eukaryota > Metazoa > Chordata > Testudines > Kinosternidae > Sternotherus > Sternotherus odoratus. The sequence goes on along the minus strand of JAVMKO010000005.1, from coordinate 86,319,804 downwards.
GAGGTGTACTAGGTCCAACCATGTCTCAGAATCCTTAGTCCTCACCCTACCTTAGTGCGATCACATAGGACAGGCATTGTCTCTCCCCAAACTTTGTATGTCTTTGCAAGATTCTATTAACATACTGCATATGGGAAATATCTGTATATACCTGTGCTTATGGGGAACACAGAACATGTCAAATTAATATAAAAATAGTGCTTTTTTAAAAATATTGTCAAAATCCCTAGTAGTTATTCGAGATGGGTCCTGTCTAGAATACTGACTAAGGAATAAACAAATTCCCACAACACGGTAGGGTCCCGGTCCATGTTTGAGGCTCCTAAACCAATGATAATATAGGTAATTAATAAAAAATAACAACTCTTCCTCCTCAGGTCTATGTCTAGTATGGGAAGAACTATATTTCTTCTTCCAAAGAGTGAAATATTAATTAGGATACAGGGCCAGTTTATTCCATCTCTGAGATCCCATTGGGAAACTGTGTGGTGAAAATATAAAAATTATCTCGACTTTCACCCTATTTTTTTTCAGAGGAAAGGAATTCTGCGTAAGTGCCATCTGCCCTGATTCCATATGCAGAGGGACTCCAGAGAAGATCTCCTCTCTCCTTTTTATGGCTCTGTGGTTCAGGAGGAGGCATGGACATGGAAAATGGATGTCCTCACTTCTTCAGTTATTTTGCAGTGATTCTATGTTCACGTCCTGCTCCTCATTGATAACCCAGCCCCTGTAGTACTTTGAGACCACCTCTGGTAAGAAAGCACTGGCAGCATGATACTCTGAGGAGCTATGCTGTCCTGGGCCACTATATACCCAATAACCTTTCCCAGCTTCCCTAAGATCATTGGGATTTCCTTATACGTCTTGCAATATATGCAATCTTCCCCTTCCTCAATGGGATGATCCTGTGTAAAACCAATATATTGAAAGTCAAAGTTTTGCACAACCTTTTAGGGTTTTTTGCCATTATTCTTTAGTCTGAGAGTTAAGAAATAAATTAAGTTATAAAGAAGACAATTTAAAATAAAAAAAATCAAATATGGAAAATCACAATTTTTGCTCATAATCATGTGGTCATCAGCTTTAGGGTCATCAGATCCCTAGATATTAGAAATCTTCCTAGCAGCAACACAGAGACAGAAGTAAGTACACTTCTGTTCATTCATTCTGCCTGTTTTTTTTGTTTGCCTCCCTGCCTGCAACTCTTTTCTAGCTCTCTGTAATCTTTCACCTTACTTTAAAATTATTTATTATTTAAGCAAGAGAAAAGAAAGAAGAAAAATTCCTGGTTTCTACAGCCCCCATATTAAGGAACTTTCAACTGATTTACTTCACTGAAATACTTATTTCCCCTTATCACTGCAAAATTATATAATATCAATGATATTTTGAAAATTGTTACTTCAAAATGTTTTGTATTTCATATTAGTATACATTTAATGTGACTGTTATTATGGTAACCATACTCTTTTACTAAATATCATTGTTAATTTTTTCACCAAACATATCAGAAAATATTATTGTGAGATTATTTGCAGCAGTCTGTATGCATCTACCCTTTATATATGTTCACTTTGAGAGGGAAAATGAATTCTTGAATATAGACTTTTTTTTCTCTATTTGGCTAGAGAACGCCCCTTTCTCGCCTGAATCCAGGCCATTTTGCTGTATCTCCGTTAGGACTGTGTAAGTGAGAGCTGGACAATGTATTGTAGAAAAACAAGGAGTAACTGAACTGCAAAAACATATATTTTTCACAAAAATTTGTATCCCGCACTCCTTTCAGATTAAAATATGCAAGAACCAACATAAATGGCACACTTTTTTTCATGAATTGGGACTTTGATGTTCAAGAGGAGCCAATATTAAAGGACATCCCTAGAAGGCTGTGGAAACTGTTCCTATTTATGACAAATGTAAAACAGTACAAATCTAGCTGAATGTGATGGTGTCATTAGTTTGTGAATCGCATCCTTGAAAATAACTGTGGAGGAGCCAAATCGGTTTAAAAGAAGATAACAAAATGGTTTAAGCTACTTAGGTTGAATGCCAATTATATTTTAATATTCAACTGAGCATATTTTACTAAGAAAAAAGGCAGTGTCGACGCATGCATAACTCATTGGCAGCGTCGACCAGCTGTGCCACTCTTCTCTTCGAATCACTTTGTGCATTTTAGTAGCATGGTAATTTAGTAGAGAACTACCTGAGTGATGGCATTTTCAATGAGCAGGTAATCTACAGAGAATTTTTATATGGTTATGAGTTCTGTGCTTCAGCCTGGCAACACAAAAATACATCAAGACCAATTACGGTATCAACTTTCAGCGTGATACCCTTGCCACGCAAGTGCATGTATTTCTGCCCCAGGCATTTCAAATTGCATCTAATTTGAAATCTTTGGGGTTTTAATTAAATTTCAGAATATATGGAATTCTTCATTAGTACCTGCTCTGAATAGCAGATTATACTTCTCTCAGTCTCTCGTTAAAGAAGTAGTCTGTGGTAAATAGCATGTTCAAGAACTGATCATTTGTGGTGCCTGGATATTGGGAACAGAAATAGTGAAATGCAAAATAATATCAAAAAGATTATTAGTCCAGTGAGGGACTCCTGATTTGTATTTTAATGGAATTTTACATTTCTCTTAATGATTTGCAAATTGTCCTCTGATTATAAGATGCATTAAGCTTTTCATTTTAATGGCGAGACACAGCCATTAGTAGAATTTTTTTTTCTGCCTTCTTTTTAGAGTGCTTCCCTGCAGCAGATAAATATTGAAACCATTAACACCTTTTGATGTACTTTATAGTGCTGCAGCTTGGACTGATATGTGAATGAATGTGGCCTTTTATATTTTAGCACTTTGCTTGAAGCTTATGATTGTCTGTACATGGGTGAACAATGAATGAAACTAAAACTACAATTTATTTTCAGGCAAATGAAAATAAAATCTTATTTCTGTGCAATTAATATTCCAAATGCTTCAGTGAACTCTTTTCATATTTAATGTAAAAAACCCATGTAAATACAGATGTCAGATACATTTTTTAAGCCAACAAAAGTCAGGATCTTAAACATTAAGGTTGATATTCTGACCTTAACTCTCACCGTCATTTGAGAAGGGAATAGGATTTAGGTAGTGGTACAGCAACTTTTGTTAAGAATGTAGGAGCAGTTCTGCCTCTTGATGTGCACGATACATCAACATAACTCCCAGTATGAAGATGTGAGAATATACAGTACACTTTTCTGGGTATCTTAATTTCATGGGGTTTGGCATTAGGGCATGGAATAAGAAAGTCTTTTATGGCAGGTTATAAAATGTGCATTATTTCCATGATGGCACAGAACTATGTAAATAAATTGATCTGTTCTATGAGGTAAATATGTATCCAGGCAATTTAGTCAGAGTCTTGTAATATTGGAGGGTGGGGTTGCTACTTGGAAAATAGAATGGTTGTTTCAGAGATGTACTGGCTATTGAAGTAAAATAGGTACTTTTAAGCAGGGTTTTGTTTGTTTTGTGTGTGTTCCTCTCCCATTAGTCACCCAATCCACCCCCCAAGTCCCAGAAATGGAGGTGAATTTCTCCACCCATTTCAGCCTTCTTTTTTCTGGCACACAACTCTATAATACAGGAACGTCTCAGCAAGGATGGATACATAGGACTGCTTATTCAGTTTGCTAATCACAGTTCCTAGACAACCAGCAGAGGTCCCTGATGGGTCTATTCATTAATGTGTTTCCAGGATCTGTCTTTGAATAATTTGAACCTCAGAGTTCAAGTTATAATAGAACATTCAGTGATACAACAAGCTGTGTAATGCTACCTCTATAAATCAAGTGGCTAGATAATTTTATTAAAACATGTTATATCTTCACAATTATTATGGCTCGCTGCTTAAAAACATATCCCTTTAAAAAAGAAACTACGGTTAATACAACTTTGAAGTTGAAGTCAGGAAATTCCAAAAGACAAATGTTAAAACTTAATTCTACTTTGTGGTGTTACAGAAGTGCCGTGTTTTATTATTTGTCAGATAATTCAGTACAATACCAATAAATTGATACAAATTATTAATTACAATAAATTGAATACAAGCTTAGTTTATATACAATGAACAAACTATATATGCTGTGCTGTATTACTCTGTTTTGCTGAATGTTAATTTGTAATCTATATATATAAAAGTCAAATGGTGTATGCATGTTTGTGTGTATGCGTGCATGTATGTATGCTGCCTTACTCCTTCCACACCGTTTGAGCTAGAGACTTGAAATTTGGTACAGTTATAGGCTTTAGGGTCCTAATCAGGGTGAGTCGAAAATTTTTCAAATCTCACCTCTGATGCCCCCGAGGGGTGAAATTCTTTAAAGCCCATTCACATCAGCTGGGCAGCAGGTTAACACCTGCTGTTCACTGTGACATAGTTATGATGTAATAATACCCCCCATCCAACGGACCCCGCACTCACTCAGCTCTCTCCCCCCTCCCCCCCTCCAATGCCCCCACCACTCGCTCAGCTCTCTCCCCCCTCAGGTAAGAATAGAAAAATTTTAAAATCTCACCCCCCTCTCCCCTTCCAATGGCCCCTGCACTCGCTCAGCTCTCTCCCCCCTTCCCCCCTCCAACAGCCCCCCCACTCGCTCAGCTCTCTCCCCCCTCCCCTCTTCCAACAGACCCCGCACTCGCTCAGCTCTCTCCCCCCTCAGGTAAGAATCGAAAATTTTTAAAACCTCCCCTCCTTTCCCCCCCATGGCCCCCGCACTCGCTCAGCTCTCTCTCCCCCCTCCCTCCCTCCAACGGCACCCCCACTCGCTCAGCTCTCTCCCCCCTCAGATAAGAATCAACAATTTTTAAAATCTCCCCCCTCCCCCCCACGGCCCCCGCACTCGCTCAGCTCTCTCCCCCCTCCCTCTCTCCAACAGCCCCCCCACTCGCTCAGCTCTCTCCCCCCTCCCCCCCTCCGATGGACCCGAGCAACGCCAGGTATTTTTGCTAGTTAATTTATACATTTAATTATACAAAAGTATCTTTTTTAAATGGAAAAAAATTACTGTACTCGCATGTCTCACATGAACTAGTGAAGATGTCATATTTGCTGTATTTATACACAAAACAAGGCATTGTGACGCATGTGTCAAAATGGAATAATAACTTTCTAGAACAGTTATCTTTGGCAACACAATCTTTATAGAGCAACAGTGAGTGCAGATTCCTTGATCCAGAGCCATTTGGGAGTGTATATTTGGGACCATGTTAAAAAAAAAAAAAAAAACCTTAAAAGCACTTCATCAGTGTAATTTAAATGAAATTACATGAAAAAGGCAATTATGCTTGGAGCAGTGAGAACAAGAGAGAGGGTCTCTCATTCCAGTCCACTTCCCCATTTCACACAAAGGTCCTCTGCAAGAAGGCTGGGAAGCCTAAGGAAAGTACTGTAGTGCCACATTATGTATTTTGACGTAATACAGTTAAGTCATGATAAATATATATTATTAATCTACAAATTTAAAAAATGATTATTTTTCCCAAAATGTCCCAACCATCATTGCCATCCTGTTTCATGGATTGCCTACAGCTGTTTTGTAAATATGCTTGCTGGGGCCCTTTAATGAATGCTTTTGGAGGAGAGGATAATAGACTTTTCAACTAGGAGCTTGAATACATAGTGCTTTGCTACACAGTATTATAGCATAATATCTAAAATATGTTCCCTGCATCTCAGATTGTATAAGAAACTTTAGGTTGTAAAAGATTATGTATTGTATTTAACAAACATATAGAGCTCAATCCTGCTTCAGTTCAAGTCAAAACTGATGTTCAAATTCTCGTTGATGTACAGGATTGATGCAGAATAGAGATTGGATCAGAACTGAGTTCATAATGATAAGAAGAGACACCATGTTTTAGAATATATGACAGTATATATTTTTCCAAATTCTAAGAACGCAAATAGGACTGAATTAAATTTGTTCCCCTTTTTTTTAAAAAGAAAGAGAGAGAGAAATCTTCATTAGGCTGGGACCAAACATGGAAATTTTAACCCCGAACAATTTGTTTAAGAAAGCTGTGTTCAATAAAAAAAGGGTCTGGGTGGGGATTGTATGGGTTTTTTTTAATGGATTATGGAATTTTTACTGTAGCATATGAGATATATATTAATTGTGATATAATGTGATTTAAACATGGATTGTGGGTCAGTCCTGTTGTCTTCTCATTAATGTTTTTTGTTGCTATGTGAGACCAGAATTCAGTTCGCAGACCCAGTCTGGTGATTCCCAGCTGATAAGGTATGCTGTGGCGGTATATTCCTCAGATTCTTGAGGCAGGGTGGGCCATATATTCTGCAGCGACCTCTGTTGAAATATAGGGGAAAGTTCACCAAAATATTTTCCACTTTTAAATGAAATTTCAGACTTGTCTAAATTTTCTGATCAGCTCTATATGGCTGAAATAAGAGTGGCTCTGAAAAGTCCTTCCGATCCTCTTGAGACAGAAAAGGATGCCTCAGTTTGGAGTCAGTGTATCAGAATGTCCACTTCTAAAGACTTGAAAGGGAGTCCACTGAATATAGATACAGAAAGAGGTCCCTAATTTCCATATACAGGCATGTCATGTCTTGCACGAGGGTTCCGTTCCACGGTTACCACGTAGAATAGAAACCGCTTATAGCCGAAACCCATTGAGTTCAATGGAGGGCAAAATCGCCCGCCCTACAGAACGTTTTTATATTTTTAGTTTTCCCTTTTTTTCTTCTTTTTGCGAACCACGTAAAGCGGAAATCGCATATATTAAAATGTGCCTAAGACGCGACATGCCTGTATACTAAACATCACAGTCCCTATTGACTTCAAGAATGAGTTGGTTCTCTGTGGGCTGGTCCCCACTAGGGCTTAAGTCGATATAAACATGTACCCGTCCTCACATGCATGCCATTAAAGTCGATTTAAAGGGACCTTAAAATCTACTTCTGTACTCCTCCGTAACGAGAGGAGTAGTGCTAAAATTGACCTTTCTAGGTTGATTGTGGACTAGTGAGGACTCAAGTGACATTAGTAGCCTCCAGAGGCTGTCCCACAATGCTGCATTCTGACCGCTCTGGACTGCTTCACTGCTCCGCTGTGACCGCTCTGGCCAGCGCTCTCAACTTGCTGCTCTGGCCAGGTAGACAGGAAAAGAACATTTGAATAGCTTCCTGTTTGGTCAGCGTGGCCAGCTCACCTGCACAGCTCAGTCGCCATTCATAGAAATCAGCAGCCCAAGCCGCCATGCAGAGCTCAGCAGCACAGGAGACCAGCCAAAGGGGGTACCCCAGCCCATGAAGGATCCTCTGGTGAGTGGTCTTTTATTTGCTTCCCCCTTCCCCCCACCAGTCTGCACAACCGCCCCCCATCCCCCCCGCCACGCTGCACAACCGCCCCGTTCCCCCCCGCCACACTGCACAACCGCCCCCGTCCCCCCCGCCAGTCTGCACAACCGCCCCCGTCCCCCCCCTCCAGTCTGCACAACTGCCCCCCCACTCCCAACACGTAGCCTGTACACAGCCCGGTTTTGTTTTGAAGTTCACGGTGAGCCCCACGCGGTGTGCTGGAGGCGGGATCCACGTGGCGGGGAGGGGGGAAAGGGGGGGTTACTCTGGAATATCCGAGTATGGCTTAAGGTTAACATGGCCCGCTGCATGGTGATTTCAGTAGCCGTGTTGTGTTGAGGCTGTATGTGAGATGCTTCTGTGACTTTTGTGTGAGGCATCCAGTAACTTTTTAGGTGCGGAATATACTCATAATAGGCCGTTGAATAATGTGGTTCCCCGTAGCATAGTACTCCCATTGTGATCCGTGAATGTTTCTGTCTCATAAACTTGTGCCTTTCTTTGCCCACAGCTGCACAGTTATCTCAGAATCCGCCCAACTCTCGCCGTCTATCGCAGATACGGAAGCGTAAAAAGAAAACGCGTGATGACATGTTTAATGAACTACTCCGGAACTCCAACGCTGAGGCCGCACGGCAGACTGAATGGAGGGAAAAATTGCTACAGTCAAGACAGGAATCAAGAGCTGCAGCAGAAAAGCGTGAAGAACAACGGCCGGTGCGTGAAGAACAACGGCCGGTGCGTGAAGAACAACGGCCGGAGCGTGAAGAACAACGGCCGGAGCGTGAGGAAAGACGAGAGGCACGCGAAGAAAGGCGGATGGATGCTTTGATCCGGATAATGGAGGACCAAAGCGATATGCTCAGGTGTCTGGTAGAGCAGAACCAAAGATCACCGCTACAGCCTCTGTATAACCACCTCTCCCCCTCCCCAAGTCCCATAGCTTCCCCTCCCAAACGTGGGGTGAGAACCCGGGGGGGGGAAGTTCCAGGGACCGACCCACTCTACACCACAAGCAGCAGCAGGATGAGTGTATCCGAAAACTGTTAAAAGCTACTGAGTCTTGGCCACCCTACACCACCCCTAACCCCTTCCCCCCACCTGCTCCTCCACCACTGCGACTGCTGGTTTCCCTCCCCTCCCCACCCCATCCCGAATTTGTGATGAACCAATAAAGAAACCGTGATTTTTAAAACAGTGTATTTATTTCCTCTGCAAGCATCGGGAGGGGGGAGGGAAAGAGGGTGCAAGGACAGCAGGCTTAGGGCTGAGCAGAGCAAGGGACCGGGTTGTCAAACGTCATCTTGGGCACTCATGAAACTGGTTTTCAAGGCGTCCCTGAGGCGCAGCGCCTCATGGTGTGCTCTTCTACTTTCCCTGGTGTCTGGCTGCTGGTAAGCAGCAGACAGTAAATTTGCCTCTGCCTCCCAGCCCGCCATAAACGTTTCCCCCTTGCTCTCACAGAGATTGTGGAGCACAGAGCAAGCAGCAATAACAATGGGGATATTTCTCTCGCTGATGTCTGAGCGAATCAGTAATGATCTCCATCTCCCCTTCAGACGGCCAAATGCACACTCTACTGCCATTCTGCACTTGCTCAGCCTGTAATTGAACAACTCCTGACCCCTGTCCAGGGCCCCAGTGTAGGGCTTCATAAGCCAGGGCATTAAGGGGTAGGCTGGGTCCCCAATGAGAACGATGGGCATTTCCACACCCAACCATGGAAATTTTCTGGTCGGGGAAGAAAATCACTTGCTGCAGCTGTCTAAAAATCCTAGAGTTCCTGAAAACACGAGCGTCATGAATCTTTCCCGGCCACCCCACATACAGGTCGGTGAAACGTCCCTTGTGGTCAACCACTGCTTGCATGACCATAGAATAATATCCCTTCTGGTTTCTGTACTCTGCGGCCTCGTTATCTGGTGCCAGGATAGGTATATGAGTCCCATCTATAGCCCCACCACAGTTAGGGAATCCCATGGCGGCAAAGCCATCTATTGTAGCTTGCAGGTTTCCAAGGTTTATAACCCTGGGTAGCAGCTGCTCGATGATTGCCCTGCTTACTTGCATCACAGCGGAGCCCACCGTAGATTTACCCACCCCAAACTGATTTGCGACTGACCGGTAGCAGTCTGGCGTTGCAAGCTTCCAGAGGGCTATCGCCACTCGCTTCTCAACTGTGAGGGCCACCCTCATTCTGGTATTCTTGTGCCGGAGGGCCGGGGAAAGCAAGTCACAAAGTTCCATGAATGTGCCCTTACGCATGCGAAAGTTTCTGAGCCACTGGAGTCATCTCAGACCCGCAGCACTATGCGATCCCACCAGTCAGTGCTTGGTTTCCCTGGCCCAGAATCGGCGTTCCACGGCATGAGCCTGCCTCATTGCCACCAAATTTGCCAGATTGTCGGTCGCCCTACTTCCAAAAACCGCAGTGTCCCTTTCCCTGCAATGCATGTCCAGGTCCAGGTCCTCCTCCTCCTCCTCACTGTCATCAGCTTCCAGAAAGTGCAGTTGTCTCCGGATCGCATTCCTCTGCAGATGATGTAGCATAAAACCCAGAACAAGGCGGGAGGTCTTCACAACGGCCACTGCTGCAGCGATGGCATCTGCGGGCTCCATGCTTGCAGTGCTATGGCGTTAGCGCAGCGCGGGGATGGGACTCGAATAATGGGATGCCTACCCACAGTGAGTGCACAGCTCGAAATGGTGTCGGCGGCGCGAAAAAGAGGGCGCGGAATGATGACATGCCTACCCACAGTGCAGCACTCAAAATGGTGTCGGCGTCACAAAAAAAAGGGCGCAGAATGATGACATGCCTACCCACAGTGCAGCACTCGAAATGGTGCCTGCTGGGGGCTCCGGGAACTGTGGGATAGGTACCCATAGTTCAATTCTCGCTATGTTGACGCTTGCAAAAGTTGTAAGGACAGACACTGTCAACCTGCTGTGCTTTGTGGGGACGCACTAAGTCGACTTTATAAAGTCTGCTTTAGAAAATCGACTTAAGGGATATCGACCTACTGCTGTAGTGAAGACATACCCTGTGTCTCTGAATATCAGAATTGCTCCTGTCTGCCCAAACCTTTTTGGCCTTTTGCATATTTACATATGTTGGCTATTGTGTGTTGTAAAAATCTTGATTAAAAATCATCTGAAAGTTTCTGTAGTACATTGTGCATACTTGCTGCATACTGGTGTTGATTATTGTAAGGTTGAAATGGCCAAATTTGACTCCTTTGAAAATATGTAGAAATATTATTTGTTCCCTAAATGAAATTTGGTATGGCAAGTAGAGGCCTAGAACAAATTTCTACACCTGAGTTATAAACTCTTAAATACAGAGTTTATTATAAAAATGCTGACAGTTTCTTGTGGGTACCGTTAGCACTTCAAATGATTACGCTCCAACGGTTTGCCTAAGACCTTAGCTGCTCTTATGTAACAGCCTTAAAAAACAATCCTGTTACTTTGTCAATACCCACAATATCATAAAAACCTAAAGATCTGAATTACAATATGAGTTTAAAAACCTCCAAAATAAGCTTTTGACTGTGTGTTTGTTTTAGACAGTTTTTAAGTAAGATGCATAAACGATTTATTGAAGTCTTAATGTCTTTTCTGTGCCTTATGGAATCTGTCAGGAATTATCCTCTTACAGTTTGTTAATAAAGGCATTGCTACTTCTAGAACAGTTCATATGTAGTGCATATGCAGACTAAGGATTCAGTTCACACATCAGATCAAAACTACAAACAGTATAGATAGGATAATGCTAGGGGAGTAGGAAGGAAATAGAGAAGAAGCCTTTCAAACAGATGTAATGTATAGTTTTTCAGTATTCTAAATATCAGTGTTAGCATAATTACAATGCAATTTTAATACAAGAAATTGAATATTTATTGAACGAATGCATCTGTTTTGTATTACCCTGGAAAAAGAATACCTGTTGAAGTAATAGCTTATTAAAGAATAATTTTAAAATGTATTCAAAGAATTTACAATAGGACTTGTTTCCACAATATTGAGCCGATAAGTGAATAATGTAAATAACGATGTATTTTCTGTGCACTGTGGCACTGTATATTTCCTGAAACAATAAAATACACTTAAAAATCACGTATTTAATTACCAAGGGTACATATTTGCTACCCGCCAGAGCAGCGGGTAGCAATCGACCTTTTGGAGATAGATTTATCGTGTCTCGTTAAGACTCCGGAACTCCAGCTTGCTACGAGGCGCAAGCTGGAGTCGACGGGGGAGTGCACCGCTGACTGCCACCGCCATGAGGATGGCAGGTAAGTCGGCTGAAGATATGCCGACTTCAGCTACTTTATTCACGTAGCTGAAGTTGCGTATCTTCAGTCGATCCCCCCCAGTGTAGACCAGCCTAATCCTAGTGTAGACCAGCCTCAAGGTTTTGTGTTGTTAAAAGATTTCTGCTGTAGCAGAAAGGACATTCCAAACGCCATATTGTAAAACCTTCAGGAGGAGAGTGAAGGCCTAAGACTCTGTGAAAACTAATCTTCACGGGGTTTTCTTTATATGAACCTTCCAACTAAGAGACAGGTGGGAACCCAAAGACGAGATTGCTAGCAGTGAGGAATGGCAAGGAAAGTCCAGCTCTGTGAAAGAAGTATCCCCTCCTACCCGTTAACATAACAACCTGAGGATGCATGATGCCACAGACCACTCATGACTTCTGTTCCTGTATCATACTTCATCTGTGTCAGAAGGGAACAGCACATAGCAGCGTAATAAAGACTGTATTTCTGCTGGATTCTGTGAGAAGCATTCTGTATAGAGGTCTCCAGCTGTCTTCTTTCTGTCTCTAAAACGCTACTTCCTAGAAGTCCGGAGCCCCAACCATGCAGAGTTGGCTTTCTGGGCTTACTGTAAACACTGAAGATTGTAAGAATCATGCCAAGGTTTCACACTCCTTCTGCTCTTGTATGTAGGTGTTCCTTGTATGACAAAGTGTAACCCAAGATAACTGTGTTTGTATTATCTGTGCACCTAATTTAGACTTTACCATGCCAATACAGTCATTCTGAAATTATTTTGGGGCATTTGAACTGCTTTTTACCTTTTACATTCCCCTGTGCCTCATAGTAGTAGAACCAAAATAAACAGAATGAGAAATTATACCAGAATGTTTTTAAGAACCTTCTAGTTGT
>JAVMKO010000005.1:86234751-86302251 GCA_032164245.1 Sternotherus odoratus | reverse complement strand
GAATCAACTTTTTGATCCAGAATGCAAGGGTTGAATTTAAGCAGTCAGAAACTAGGTGTGCTGTGATTGGGGTAATGCAATATTTACTAATGTATTGTATTTGTGGGTCTCTGAATTTACTTATTCAATAATTCATAGTGACATAATGTCACTGATGAAACAAGGGTAAAGAAGAGTAAAGTTTAAGTGTGTACTCAGCTTTTGTCTCCACACACAAGACTGTAAAAGGCTGAGAATAATAAAGGTACTTGCTGAGTATCATGAGATAAGAGACAGACCTTGCTACTCCATAGTACCCTCTGCCAAGAGGTTTTATAAGGACTTGTAGCAGACATTAGATGAAGAAGCCTCATGGTCATAATGTGAGTTAATCATGGCCCAAATTGCAAGTGATACAAGGGTGAGAAAAATAAGATATGAAAGGGAAAATATGCCAAAAAAAAAAAGGGGTAAAAAGCCATGATATCTTGCCAGCCTACTGTACACTAGTGCGGTAGGGAAATCTTGTTGTAGAGAATGGGGAGAATTCAAAGAAATCTAAAATGAACTGGAATCAGAGAAAAGGAATTGCTCTTATACTTACCTCCATCATCCATTTTCCAAAGCAAGACTTTACTGCTTTGTGGTGTGGTGTGGTGCTGGCCGCCGCTTCCCGCAGCCCCCACTGGACCAGGACGGAGAACCACGGCCTGTGGGAGCCACAGTTGGCAAAACGCCAGGTAAACAAAGCGGTGGGGCCCACTAAGGGTGCTTACCCTGCGGTCCCGTGTGCCAATGTTGCTAGTCCCTGTCAGTGTAGAGTGACATGGTCTCTGTCTTAGCCGAAGAGGGAATGGCATTTAGCTCTGTAATTCCCAGCATCTCTCACCACCCTGTGGAATGAAAAGCCTAATGATAACTACTGAATGATATTTAGCTTAGATAAACATAGTTGCTAATAATCAGAGAGGTAGCCGTGTTAGTCTGGAATAGCAGAGGTAACAGAGTCCTGTGGCACCTTAAAGGCTAACTAAAGTATTGTGTCATAAATTAAGGATCCGTATCTTGCACGTGCTCTTGTTTTCATGTAAACCTCCAAAGGAGGATGTACATTTTTGGGAAAACATTACATTTTACAAATTTCCACAGATTTGAGATGCAGAAACTTAGTATAGTGTGCTAGAGTTTTTTGCTCATTTCAATAGGTATGTGTTATACTTTATTTTTATATGCACACCATTAGTTAGCATGTAAGATAGGCCCCTCAGGCAGAACTCCCACTGACCTCCAGGACATTTAGCCTGAATAAAGACTGATGGATTAGGTCCAGAGAGAGTTGTTTGCATGTAAGGATAGAACCCCGTCAACAATCTGAAGGGAACTTAAACCAGAGATCAGACACAGCTCCTATTAAACTGCATTCTGACATGGGTTAGCCTGTTGATGTGCACAAGGCTAAAGATGTCCTTGTAACTCTATGCCAAATATGGAAAAATTCTCTGTAATGTTTAACCATATTTTTCCCCTTTCCCAAATACAGAATCATATAAATATAAAACAAATGTATACACCCCCCCCCCCCCCTTCACCTACAGTTATCTTCTCATAGCTTCTCATGGAGAAAAGAACTTTTTGTCCCTAGGCAGATCCACAAGTGAAACTCCAATCTGATAGCAAATTTTCAGAGAACTGTAGTGTTTAGATATAGCCTCCTAAATGTTTTTATCTTTACATCCTTCAGTTTCAGATGAAAAATGTTTACTCCCTTGAGCTGCAATTGCAGCACATATTCCAGGGAATATTGGAACATCCATGTGCCATGTTGGTACCCCAACCATTTTGAGGTCAGGATGGAAGGGGAATATTTTAGTATTAACATTGATTTCAAGGTCTATTACAAATGCTGGACTTTACTTAATATTCTTTACTTAAAATGCTTGAAGGAACCACTCTTCTTCTGTGTTGTCATTATCAGACAGTTGAAAGTTACTGTAATCTTGGTCAGGAGTTTTGCTTATGTAATGAGAATTACTTGGATGGTGGATTGTTATATAACTGAATTATGTTGTTGTTTACATAAAGTTTTCTCCTGAAGCAGTTATTGCCACACAATGTTTTCTCCACAGGAGAAAAATAGCATTGTTTGTGAAAACAATGTTATTTCAAAGTGAAATAACGCCTTGAACTGTATCATTGAAATATACATAAGAGATGCAGCTCAAGTGAGTTTTGTGGTCCCTCTGCTAAAAGGCACACTAGTAAAAATAAAAATACTAGCTCACTGGTGCCCATTATGTGTATTATTTACATCACATAACTTTCTAATTTAATCTCTTAATACAATTATATTAATTTAGTGCTTGTAAAAGACACCAAAGTGACAGTCCTGGTGATCCCTATCCACAGCCCTGAAGTTCTCTGCCACAGAGCTAGTTCAGCACAAACAATGCAGTAGAGCATCCTTACTTGCCTGGTCAGTTTATCTCAACCCTGATCTGGAGGGCCGACATCTGTGAGTGAATTCAGTCTCCATATCCTTTCACTTTGTGATGCCTCTATTGAAACTTCTCAAGGATACCAATGAAAGCCACCTGTAGTCATGGTTTTTCACAGTACTGCTGAAAAACACTTAGTTTTCAGAGCTGTGCATTCATAGAATTTAACAACAACAAAAAAGGCTTAACAAAGGGTTGACATTTGCATGGTTAACACAAGGGCCAATCACAATACCAGTCCTTGTGAGCAGAATCTTTTGACCTCTTATCTTCCCATCAAGTCTTATCTATCCTGAGAGAGAGTGAGGAATAGATATGACCATGGTCCCACTCATCTGGACCCACAGTTACCTGTAGAACAGTCTGTCCAATCCTAATGTCAAAACTGGGACATGCATGGTCTGACCTTGTGTTCAGAGCAGGGGGCAGGCAGAGGCAGGATACCAAAGTCAGGCAGTGGGAGCAGGTAGCTTAAGGGAAACAGCCCTAAGAAGGGGAAACTCAGTTGAATAGACAACTTCCTCCTCCTGTGCTTGGTTTAACTAGAGCAGGGAACCAGTCAGGACCTCCCTGAGTTCCACCAATCAGATCGCAGGACTGGAGTCCTCTGACCTAGTTGTGCTTCTAGTTCTGGCACCTGTTGGCAGGACAGAACTTACTGGTTCCTAAAACCCTGTGAACCAGGTTTGATACCTGTGGTTCCTGGTACCTAATGGATGGCATAGGACATGCATTTCCTGTGGATTACAAGCTCTCGCAGAGACAATTTTTCCAACAGATGCATAATCTCTCCTATGCTATCCTAGGGATAGTGCACCTCTTCGAGACAGAGTTGTGAGTAAATCATGTGAGCCATACCTGTTTTTAAATATTGGCTGTATATAATCTATCTAATTTATCTATCTAGGTTTTCATATTGGACCCATCATACTGGTATCTCAACATCTCAGTGCTGAGACACCCCTGGCTGCATACTTGCTTATGCAGTCCACCATGTTCTCACTGCTATTTTTAGCAAGCTAGCTGGATTAAAGCTAGTACAGGTATGTCTCCACAAGGTCAAATCACAACCGCAGTTGTAGTGTAGATGTACCTTTAGACCATTGGTTCTCAAAGTGGGGGTCACGAGCCCCTGCTGCCTGCAGCCTGCCCCGACCCCTGCTGCGGGCTGCTGGCATCCGGCTCCGATCATGGCCCCTGCTGCCGCAGGCGGCCCATGCTCCAGCTCCTGCCCGCTCCTGGCACCCCCGTGAGCCCAGTCCCAGTCGTGGCGGGCTCCCAGCGCCTCCCTCTGGCCCCTGCCGTCTCCAGGCGCCCCCACGAGCTGGGCCCCGGTCGCAGCGGACTCCCAACGCCCCCGCGACCCTGGTCCCGGTTGCGGCTGGCTCCCAGCGCCTCCTCTGGCCCCTGCTGTCTCCAGACACCCCCAAGAGCCAAGCCCCAGCTGGCTCTCGATGCCCCTGCAAGCCTGGCCCTGGTCACAGCAGGTTCCTGGCACCCCCATGAGCCCGGCACCTGCTGGCTCCAGGCACCCCCGCAAGCCAGGCCCTGGTCGCAGCCGCGGGCTCCCAACACCCCCCACAAGCTCGGCCCTGGTCGTGGTGGGTTCCTGACGCCCCTCCCGCCCCGAGCCCGGTACCTGCCGGCTCCAGGCGCCACCCCAAGCCCAGGCTGCTGGAACCCCGCCCAGCCCGGCCCTGGGGGGGCTGCTGGAACCCCCCACCCCCAGCCTGGTCCCTACTGTTGCAGGGTGCAGGCACCCCGGCCCCTGCCCCGGGGCGCTGATGGAACCCCCCAGCCTGGCCCCGGGGGCCTGCAGGCACCCTCGTCCCCAGCCTGGCCCCTGCCATGGCAGGCTGCAGGCACACCCAGCCCAGCCCGGCCCCTGCCCCGGGGGGCTGCCAGCAACACCCCCCAGCCCGACCCCTAATGGGGGTCATGCTTAGAGGCCTGGTGTCCAAAAGGGGCCGCCAGTACAAAAAGTTTGAGAACCACTGCTTTAGACCCATATATCATAAACACAACTGTTATATTTTAATTGAAAAATCTCCATTCCTGCTACTGCTATATTAGCCAGAAAAAGTCAGCCTCACTCTCCGGTCCAAGGTTGATTTTGCATTAATAGCAGTTAGAAAAAATAAATAAACTTACTTATTTTACAAGTAAAACTAATAGGAAAGTAATTAAGGGATGATAAAAATGGAACCTCACTGTGGTTTGAGGGTTTTAGAGTCAATGTTCACTTTTAAAATATTTTTTAAAATACATATCTCACTATAAAATTAATTATGGGTTGTATAAATTTAATAGGACATCTCAAAAATGAAAATTATTAATTTATTTTTACACGTTATGTTTGACCTTTATGAACCACTTTAGTCTTTTCTTTAGTTCTGCCACTTATGAGGTCATAAAGGTCATAGCTAACGTAAAAATAAATCTAATATTTTGAGTACGGCAAGGTCACAATCCACATTCTGTATCTACTGTAATATATTTATATATCATGCAAGTAGACACAGACTGCACAATTCACACAACTGATATGGTGGACATAGGATTTTCTGTATGTTTACTATGTTTCCAAATGTAAAAATAGACTTGAATAAGTTATCTGGTTCCCAACAATGAGTTTTTGGTGAATAGTCTTCCTGTCCTGTTCTGTCTAGTCCCACCTTATTCTTGGCCCATGGAATAAGGAGGAGAAATTAGGCTTCTTACTTTTTGAATTTACCCCAAAGTTTTGAGACTTATAGAGGGAGAGAGGAAATTACTATCCACCATTCTCTCTGCTCTTCCTATATTGGGTTGCCTGCAACATCTGGAAGCTCTGTGGTAGCCCATACAGGGCTGAAGCCCTCAGGTTTCAGCTTCAACCTCAGGGAGTGACCAAGCCGTCCATCTCTGCATAGCCACAACCACTGCAGTTAGGTACCCAAATAAGAATACTCAGGACTAAACTGTATTGGCCATCTCAAACAAAACACTGCCTCCAACAGAACTACAGAATCCCCATACCAAGCCACAAGCAGTCCCTGAAAACATAATTCCTAGCTTTTGTGATCCCATGAATCTCTCAAATCCTCAGCAGCATATCCCTGAGAGCAGGGTTTTTTTCTCATATATGATTTCTTTCTTACCTTGTCATTTATTTGTTCAGTTTTCGATTTTTTCTGTGCCCTCACCAGTGTTTTTTTTCTCCTCCATCCCATTTTTCCTTTTTCTGCTCTATTATATTTTCCACACATTCCTTCCTCCTTTACCATCTAGCCTCCCAATTTCTCTTAGTGCCTTTTGAGAATGCAAGGTATTTTCTACTGGCTTCCCCATGCAACCAACTTCCTCCTATTGCCCAAGATCTGGAATGAGACATCTTCTGACCTGCTTCAGAATGGCCAGTTGTTGTATAGGGGGAAGTATAGGTTACCCAGTCTGTGGCCTACCACACCTTAAGCCTTTTGTTCAACATGAACTTCTAACATCCATTTTTCATTGAAATACCTGTAGCCCTGCAGCCTGGACTTCATTCTACTGTTCTCTTAAAAGCAATGCAAGGAAAAATCAGCAGAGACTGCATATTGCTGTCTATGTCTATTATTGTGGTTCCCCATCTCTATGGGAGGTGTGAGTTTTATTGAAAAACTAGCTGAAATACCTGGCGTTGCTCGGCGTATTTGTAATTGGAAACTGAGATGTAAAAAGACTACAATGTTTTTTAGTAATACAAATTTTGTTTTTATTGTATATCAGTACATTCCATAAATTACTATCAAATTAAATTACCACCTTTAATTCAGCCTCCAGATCCTCTGCTCTTATATTTGTCTGGAAGTACAATACACCTGATTCTAAGCATTTTCACTTTTTACGAGGCATAACGAATAGGGTTCTTTTAAAGAAAAAAACAGTGTATTTAATTATGTTTGTGCTACACAACACTAAGCTCTCTGGTTATCTGTATTATTACATCATAACTATGTCACAGACAACAGCATGTGTTAACCTGCTTCCCAGATATGTGAGCTGTGTAGTTGATGTTAATGAGCTTTAAAGAATTTCACCCCTAGGGGGTGTAGGAGGTGAGATTTTAAAAGTTTTCGATTCTTACCCTGAGTAGAACCCTAAAGCCTATAACTGTACCAAATTTCAAGTATCTAGCTGAAACAGTGTGGAAGTAGTAAGGGAACATACACGCATACACCATTTGACTTTTATATATATAGATTTCAAGTTTTGAATAACTCCCTTATTTACAGTCTTCAGATCTGATCAATGCAGCTATTAAAAAAGCTTGTTTCTAGCAGGTTCAATTGGACAAGAAAGTCATCACCAGTCAAAAAGCCAGTAGTGTTACTTGGGCCCACAATTCTTTACCTCTATGGTTACAAGGTACCTGATACCCACAGTGCTGGAACTGTCATCTCAGCATAGCACCCCTTTCACGATGTAGTCTGCATTTAGGAATAAAATGTGAGAAGCTATTTACCAATTAAAACAGAATATATGTTTGAACCAAGTCAGGTGCTCTATTGTTAGCAACAACCATTGTCTGGAAAGAGAGCAGCAGAGAGTCCATTATACTGAATGGAATATATTTCTTAAGCAACATCTACAATATGTACACTTCTGCTAGGTATTTTGGATGATGTAGTATACCTTAATCATGAGACTGCTTCGATCTGCAGTTCAAGAATTATGCAGTCATCCTAACCTCATGAAAATATAAAGCATTTTCATGTGTGTGTGTGTGTGTGGAGAGAGAGAGAGAGAATGTGTGTGTTAATTTTTATGTGCAAATTTTACTACACTTTATAATGATATTTAATAGCATGAAATGTTGGCACCTGTATTGAAAATTGGTGAAGGTTCAGCCATCTAATTTTGAGCAGGTTATGAATACAGGCACTAACACTTGTAGACAGTTTAATAACAGTATTTGGCACTGTCTCTTCGAGCTGCTTAAACTAATTAATGCATTTGCTCCCTACAGGGCAAAATTGAGTTTTCAGATACATTTATAAAATGATGTGCATGATTGCTAAATATTTCATTATTTTGAGCTATAACATCCAACGTTTTGTGACAGTTAAGATACAGTATATAATGTTTTCATTTGAAAAATGTACAGTGAATCAGAAAATATTCTCTGTCCTTACATACAGATATGTAATTGTTTTATTATACAATATTTTTAGAATGTTAAAAGATACTCAATAATTTGGCCATCATGCTACAAAGAACCATTATTGCTTAGCTCTCAAATGATGATTTTGGAATCATTCCATTGTCTCCTGTAACTATTCCATGATCCAGTTAAGTTTGCACAGACTTCTCATTTTATTCCTACAGGCTTTGTAAAGTTCCAGGTCCACCTACCCTGCTGGTCTAACCCACCTCCTATTGCTCTGCCAAAAAGGGCAGGGGTGGGGGCACGGGGAATTTGGAGTGAGTCCCTGGCAATGTGGATTTACTTTATTTCATTGATTTTTTAAAAATGACATCAGACAATAATTCCCTGAAATCCCTGAGTGCTCAAGGTTAACACTAATCTTGCTGGCTTAAAAAGAGGTTAAAAAAATAATAAGTAACAATTTGATTTGAAATAAACCTTTCTAAAGAAATCACAGTAAACAAAATCTGTTTGCCTAAGGAAACCCTCCTAGCAATCAGCTAGTAACACAACTGCATGTGCTAATGAACCCAAAGCTGTTAATGTGGTTTCTTCAGTTAAATTGATTCATGAATTTTGAAGAGAACATTATCTAATGAATTTTCTTTGAATAGAAAGCAATTAAAAGGACAAATCAGTCTGATTAACCCCAAAGTCACCCTACTGCCACAAATGGTGTACAGTTTGAAATTATATCATAAAAAACTAGAGCAGATTTGCTATCTCTTTGCCCTCTACTAATCCATGTAAATTAATGAACAACAAAGTTAATTTCTTTGATGACCCTTTTCTAGTATCACCTGGATTATGCTGATGTTTAATTTGCTTAATGTTATAATAAAGACTAAACAGATTTTTTCAATGAAGTGATTATCATTGCCTTCAGTTAAGAAGTGATTTTTATTATTTAACACACAAATAATGGTGTATGGGTTTCCTTTAAGAACAAAATCACATTTCATTAGGTTTGCATATAACATAGTCAGTGGCACTCGGTACCAGAATAGGAAGAAAATGTTTTTTTCATTGCCGGAGGATGAGACTGGTGTTTTCATCATTGTTTGCTTCTTATTTTTTATTACAGTTTGTTACCCACAGTAGAGATGTTTTGTAGTTTTCATCACAGCTTCTGCAAGTGTCTTGGAAGAACAATAGCTGTTAAACCAAACTAAATCCGAAACTAGCTATTGGTTTTCTTACTGTAAAATAATCCTTGGGTGGAAAGTTAAAACTGTGCAAACGGGGGGAGAAGGGGAATGTTCTAATGCATTCATTTATGCATAATTGCAACAGGATGAAAACCAAAAGCAATTTGATGACTGTAATTTAAAACTAAAATAATAGAACTTATTTTATTTGTCATGTCCTTATCATTAAGGGTGTACTGTACATTGAAGGTCACAGACAGTCCTTACATTTTATAATGTCTAGAATTCTGAACAGTAGCTTGGGGGACTCTACTATAAAATGCAGTCAGCCAGGATAATACCAAGTCCACAGGCTCTAGGGCTTCTTTTCCAATGTGTCCCAGCTGAAGTTTGAAATTAACTAGAGATACAAGAGCTTTGTAAAATAGGTAGAGTCGGTTATTTCTTCCCGCTTTAATTTGACTCTGTGCTAATTTATATTCTACCAATTTAATGGAAAACCATATTGTATGAGTTAACAGGATAATTGTACTTGAAGCAAATTAAAAATATAGAAAAATCAAAGCCTTAAATCCCTTTATTATAGTGATCAATTACTTGAAGCACTCTAATAATCATGTATTTAAATACAGTAATATAGAACACAATAACAGGGCTGGATATCTGGACTGTTTTAATTTAAAATAGAAAAGTTGCTGTTCATTCCATAGTTTGTATAAGGGTTCGTAATGATTTTTATCTTGACTATTTAAGCCATCCTTATGAATAGTGTATTGCTGTTTCTTTTTTTCAGATTCATTCACCAGACAAGTGTTATGGACCCTGTTGAGAGATGTAAAATTTGGAGAGGCAGTTTCTTACAAGCAATTAGCAGACCTGGCAGGCAACAGCAAAGCAGCAAGAGCAGTGGGAGGAGCAATGAGAAGCAATCCTGTAAGTTCATGTCAACTTTCAAATAAAGTTGATGGAAGATGGTGGATTTAGACGGAAAGCTTTGTGGGCTAAATGTCATTAGATTAAATTTATCAGCTATGAAAACTACTCTACCATGAGTAATAAGGTCAGTAAGTGTTTTTAATCAGCATTAATGCATAAACCAGTTTAATATGATTTATTCCCCACCATTTATGGTGTTATAGGTTTGAAAAAAAGCATTGCTCTTGTTTTAATTTAATTCGTCAACCTATACACATTTTGCTATTCTTAAACTTTTTTTATACCCTTGGGGATGGGGGAATCCTTTGTCACTTAACAGTGACACTTTCTCACAGGATGTGAATGGTTTTTAACTGAGTTATAAACTAGTTCATCCCTCTGGGCCTGAAAATAGTTCTGGCAATCTGAGAGGAGCAAATAGATTCTTCATTCATAAAGGCACAAATAGGACTCAGAATCCCAGTTGCTCATGTTCTGGGTTGTCTGT
Organism: Sternotherus odoratus; assembly: GCA_032164245.1. Classification (NCBI taxonomy): domain Eukaryota; kingdom Metazoa; phylum Chordata; order Testudines; family Kinosternidae; genus Sternotherus; species Sternotherus odoratus. The sequence goes on along the minus strand of JAVMKO010000005.1, from coordinate 86,292,036 downwards.
GCTGGACAGGTTCTCTCCTGGTATAAATGGCATAGCTCCATTAAACTCAGTGGAATTATCAAATTTACATGAGTTGAGGGTCTGGACCTCTGGTTTTGTAAAGATATTGGTGAGAGCTCTAACAGTTGCCTCAAATAGTTTAAGCATATCAAGTTGGCTTAAGATTTGACTGGGATCTATTACTGTAACCTGTATATTAAACTTGAGTTTATGTAGGTCCTGGAACATGGGTTAGGTCATTAGAAATCAGCATGTGGAGAAAGAAAGAAGAGGGAGTTTGGCTTCTCAATTCTACTGTAATCCCAAAATATTTGTCCCTTTCCTGAGATTAGACCACCCTGTGGGACCAGTGGATTCTTGATGTATATCTCAGTATGACATTGGTTGCAACTTTGGTGCACTAGCTGATGCAAGGACTGCAGGCCATAGTTAGCTCTTGGCATCATCTGTTGGATCCACACTTTTTGGGCTAATAGGACAACACTGGTTTCACTATTCATTGTTACACACGTACAGAAAGGGGAAGGCCAGGTACAGCAAAGGGGATGTTATTGCCTATTCATCTTCCAACTGATGCCCCGGTTACCTGCCTACAAAGACTTTTTATTTTATTTCTATTAATAACATTGTAGCCTTTTCAACCATTCTTGAGCATGTTTCTCCTCATTATACCAAATGCCCTCAGAATGTGTATCTTTGCATACTTTACTATATCTTTATTTCTCTGGCATCATATCTGCTGTAATCTTTGACCTTCCATGTTATTTTTATATTCAGTTTCCTCAGGTTTTTCTTTAATAAGGTACATGAGAGACTACATGTGGTAGGAAAGCCAATACAAAAATTTGTATTCACAACTGGAGGTGACTTTACATATACAAATCATAAAGTTTTGATTTCATGGTGCCACATACGCTGCATATTTATCCTGATTTATAAAGGAAATCTAGCATAACTGACCCACATACTGGGACTTGTAGTTCTAAGAACAGCATGCAGATTTAAATAGAAAATAACAGAGACATGTCAAAAAGAAAATCCTTTTGGAATACAATAAAATTATGCATGTGTACTTGTGTAGAATCTATATGGGACCTCTAATTAGAGGTATCGGAGATATGCAAGTGTTTGTGTTGAAAAAGACCGGAGCATCATTACAGTATAATATTAATATTTTATATTAGCAAGTTTCCACTGTGAAATGTTGGTATAGTATTGTACTGGTATAGTACTAGTACTAGCCTTTCCCTAATGCAGTGCAGTAATCGGTAATATGTTAAAATATGGTGGTATATCAGAAACAGAAAATACTGTAGCTGCAGCATGGGATGGGGATCCCATTTTTAAAAATTGCCATAGCTTTGCTGTATATTTTCAGAACTATTTTCATCCTTGGTCACAGGGGAAAAAGCAGGAATTTTCACACCACAACCTGCTGTTACCTCTACTTTGGATGCTGCTGCTCCACTGCAGCCTGAGGGCAAAGCTGGGTACATTTCTAGGCAATAGCAATTACATATCCTTTTGCACAAAACTACATTGTTATTCTTTGAGAACTGTTTCCTGTAGGTTTGCATTGTATTACCTTGTCTTAATGTACACCATATTGTATTGGAAAGCAATCTATCATATTAAAATAAGTTGTATTGTCAAGTACAGCACAACATATTGACAAAACATGGTATCATACTGTGTTTGTAGATTGTTTCATATCAAAGTCTCATGTCTCACAAAATTCTTAATATACTTTTTGTATTGCATTTGTAAACTTCAAATACAACATTAGACATAGTATATTTGACTATACATTAGCTAACTGTTTAAAATTTGCATTTTTTCAATGAGGGAGGGTAATGAGGTTTTAAATCTAACTAAATGCAGTTCATCCATTTTGACATAGTATTCAGTATTTTGGCAAAATTGCAGGTTGAGTCCTTATAAGCACTGCTGCATCAAAACTATACATGAATAATATACATGTCTTTATTAAGATGGAAATACCCTTTTGAGTAATCATCGCTCTTGTATAATGTGTAAAAAATGCATGAATCAGTTGCTTTTACAGCATTCTGAAGAGCTAATTGTTGTTATTGTGTGTGTGTCCCCAATGTGTCCTGAGTTTAAGGATATACCTGAAAAGAAAGTGTGCCCTTTCAAAAGCCATTGTGAGTAAACAGATTTTTGTATGTAACATAATGGTTTAAAATTTAGTGAATACAGCCTATAATCCTTAATGTACAAGCTGTGCAAAATACTTACCACCATATATGACATCAGCACTTGTTGGCACCTATTATCTGGTTATTGACAGTTGACTGGTGCTAATAACAGTATTTAGAAATACGTCTTGTTTTGCAGCCTATCTGATTAATCTATTCTCCATAAATGTGCCTGTCCAAATGTGACCAAAGTCACTAAAATTATAAAACATGATTTCCTGAGAGTTGTCAATTGTATTATCACTAGAAACAAGTGTTTAAAAAACAGAACTATATGTAAAAACCTACCACGACTGAAATCGAAGGTAATAATAAAAAAATGCACTCCTTATATTTTCCACTACCTAACAAAATACTTCTCTCATCTACAAATCATGTCTGGTTGGTGCTTAATTTCTGTAGTATACATTGTACAAGTTTCCTTTGTAGTTAGGCTGTGTCGCATAATTCATACAATGACCTTCAACTTTATGAGAAGGTGGAAAAGGTGCCGGCAGCAGCTAAGAGATGCAACATCTTTGCTTCAAATTATGCCAAGGACATGGCAGGGATGTCTCACCTTTTGCAAGAAAAACTTCAAATAGTTTACTGCAGTTTAGATTGATTGTGAGGTCTGTGGTCCTCAAAGGGAACCCATAAAGTTCAATTAAAAATCTCATTAGAATACTATAGGAGGATCAAAAAGAAATCACAGAGACTCATGGGAGATACAGAATGTTGGGCTGATTAGTCCAAAGCCATCATAAATGACTATTCTATGACTTAAATAAGATGTCTTCAGTGGTCTGTTAACAGCAGCAATAACTGTATAAAGTCTTTTTATATTCTTTCAGCTTATGTTATTGTTCAGACTAAAGCCTAACTAAGTGTATAACTTGACACTAATATCGATCTAACATAAATCAAGAATATTATTCAACCCACATTTTTGAAATATTCAGGGTTGAATAGAGTAATTGTGCATTTAAGAGAAGATCGTGAAGTATGGATTTGAAATGTTGCAAATGCATAAAACTAGTTGTGCATTAATTCCTTAGGTGGCTGGCAATAAACTTGAACACATGCTGGTTCATATTATAGTATTTGTTTCTATCAGGGAACAGGGGAGAAAAAGCAATGGGACATGAGAACACCGAAAGATTATTTTTTGCTAAGTGTGATTTTTGTTGTATGTTATAACTTGATATTTCAGCTGTTTCCATTATGGCCTCACTGATCTATTTTTGACAGTTTGGCAGCTTTCTGTAAGTATTCAGTCCATCAACCAGTTTAATAGGATGGTCAGTTTTCTATTGCGTCAAATTGAAAACTCTTAACAAGCAGAGCACCACAATTGAACACCATTCTGTTTCATCCTCAGACAGAATTTGCTAAATGCAGTTCAGAGGCAATCAATACATTGTGCAGAGAGTTTTTTCCCCACCTTTTTCTAAACAAACGCATTATTGAGGAGTTAGTTTATTCACAGATTGCCATGAGCGTTAATGACCACCAGAGTCTTGTTCTGCCAGTCACCTAGATGGCTGTTGATAAAGATTTAGCATCATGTTCTAAGTGTCAGGCCTGTCAGTAGTGCTGAACCATTTGACCAGAAGAAAAAACGCACAGGGAGCTATTGATTACAGCTTCTCAGTGTCACTTGTTCACCAGGATTTAGGTATTGATGAGGCTGCGAGTGAAAACAAGCTCTTTCCCTTGTGGGCCTCTACCCAGAAGAACAAAAGCAAAGTTGGAGAAAATATTCAGCTGGAACCTGAATCAGAGGGATTCCGTTATTGATTGAGAGGCCCCTTCATGTTATTTTTGTTGGAGACAAATCTATGGGTTTGGAAGTTTTATAGCATTTGAGATAGGGTCTGTGTAAGTGATGGATTCATGTATTGGATGAATTAGATTTCACAGCATGAAGATTTCAATGGAGCTGTAATGTTATGAACTGCTTGGTTATTGATAAAAATTACATTACGCGTAGCTGAGATTTTAAAGCAGGGGATTGGGGTAGTATTCCTTCTAAAATATCCTTAGGGCTCTAATACATTTTAGCAGGTTTTATTATTTTAGTAGTATGAAAGTTGTCACCACAATTAAGCCAAACTGAAGTGATAGTCAATATTTTTTATTTACTGTGTGATTGTAGTCCATTTTCTTTAATTATTTCCAGTGGTGTGTAGAATGATGCATACACACAGTACATAACAAAAAATCATATACCCATCACATAGGATGACAAACATGGCATCAATTACCTTATTTCTGCAACCATGGACAACATTTTATTTATTTTACACCTTTGGTGTCATCACCTGCAATTTGCCTGTTAATCTGTGCCCGTACTACTTCTGGTTCCCAGCAACGGTACTCTTTTAAATAAAAAGAACCTGGCATCAAAACACACCCTCACCCTATCCTCTTCAAGCACCGCCCCAAAAAAGAGGGATCACATTAAAAGCAGGAATCAAGTTACACTTGCTGTAATACGTTTTGGACTAGTGCCAAGGTTCTAATTCCTTGCTCCCCTCAGAGATAGAAACAGAAGGTGCATCCCACTGGAGATGTGAGATGCCCGAATTTCCTCTTACATATAAAGCATCTGGGTGAGATTTGCATGGTACAGGAGCATGTTAGTGGTGGGCCATCAGGCATCTGGTTTCTGCTTTATAGAATGATCTGTGCCAGCCCTAGGGTGAATTACAGCAGCCTATGGACTGCTTTAACTTGTGCCAGCTGGCTGTGGTCCCCAAAGGATCATATTCCAGCTGAGAATTGGTGGCATGTCCTTTTCCACCTGAATACACACTCTACTTCAGGGGGAAGTTGGCATAGGAGTGGACTTTACAACAGCAGTGCATTGTGCCTCTCCCCCTATCACTGAGGGAATTCTCAGCTGGCCAGCTACAAAGTGTCTCACTATTTCGTTCCACCTGAGTAGCACAAAAGAACTGGATCAAGAGGAGTGAGCCTGGCCCTTTAGGATTGCGAGATATATGACCTTAGCATCAGAACACCGTGATTTATAGAAAAACTAATTTAAATATCTTTGCTTTTTTTTTTTTTTTTTACAATTTATTATTACTATTTATACCCATCACTCCAAGACCTGTAGGTAGTAAATAATATAGATTTTATGGATGGAAATATATAAAAAAGAATATTGATAATTTAAAAAACAACTTCATTAAAGTGTAACGTAAGCAGAACACATGATGTGGTGGGTGGTGTATAAAAAAAATGTATTGATGCTCATTGGAAATGTCCTGCATAATTCACTTGTGGCATTGCCAGTTGTGAATAAGATCAGTCCAAGTTTTATACCACAATGAACTATATATGGTCTACATCCAAGTTTAAAGAAATTATTTAACAACATATATAATATCCATTTTCCTATCTCCTTTCCATCACCAGCTTTTTTAAATTCATTTGCCTTCGATTTCTGTTCAAGGGCTTGATCCTGCCAAGTGCTGAACGTTGAGGGCAATTAGCATTCTGCAGCTCTGAGATCCAAGTTCATAGTCTTATTTCTAGAGTACTTAAGTAAGCATTGTTTGAGCCTTATAATGGAAAAACTGTAAAGTGGAATAGAAAATGAATCAGTGTAACATTTTGCATCTATTCATACAAATTAAGAAAGCTGTACCAAATAGTCTTGAATCTAAAAGGTTCAGCATCTTGAAGGATGCACTTTTTAGTACCTCATTTCCTTTCACAGTTGCATCACTGCATTTGAAATACTATCCTGTTACCAAAACAAATGTTCTAAGATTAAAGATGATGTGCTGAATTTTTTATGATGTGCATTTCAAGGATGATGTATAAAAACCCATAATAAAAAAACATTGCATTTATGTACTTCTGTACATTATCAGTATGTTATGTAATTTTTCATGTACATTTTTGAAAACGCTTGACATTCTGTTATGAATGATACAAAGCAAAAGGTATAAAACAGTTTCTCAAATTGTTTAGGATGCAAATTAAATGTATGCTGGTATAGGTTTTAAATATACAAAATCAATCTCAGATTGACTTGCTGTTAAATAATTATTATCATAATAATCTGATATAGTATTTTTCATGAGAAGTTCTCAAATATCTTTTCCCAAAAAAGTATAATTTTATATATGGGAAACTGAAACACAAAGAGGTGAAGTGACTTATCCAAAGTAACTGAGCAGGCCAGTGGCAAAACTGGGACTAAAATCCAGGTTTCCTGAGTCCCAATCTAGTGCTCTATACACTAGCCAACACTGTGTTCCCTAGTTGTTAAAGTGGTGGCAAAGAGATACCTGGCAAATGTTCCATTTTCTAAAATTGCAACTCTGTTGTCTTTATGTATTTAGCTATTTGTAATGCACCCATTGTTATAACACTTAAATCCTATACCAAACCGTCAGTATTATCCTTACTCTATTAATATTATTTTTTCCTTTTGGAAAGTTATTTTCAGCATAACCAAATATTAATAATTCAATGCCTATTTTTGGTTATGCTACCTTGCTATTGAATGCTCATGAACTTCTGTACGGAAACCTTTCCTTTGAGTTTTGGAGAAACACTGACAATATATATATCCCAGGATCTGAAATATGATCTTCCTTTTCTTCCATGTGGAATTGTGTTGACTCCTGTCTACACAGATGCATTGTTTTGCAGGACCACAACCTATGTGAGCCCTTTGTTTTCTACATTATGGTCCAGATTCTGCCCTGGTTTAGAACAGTTTTGCAGCGCTTTCACTGTGCAAAGGTGTCCTAAAGTTGTAGACACTGGAAGATTCTCCATCAGCAGGAGGCCTTCTAAGGTGACATAGAGGTATTGTAACAGATCCTGTGTCCACCATTTCCCAACCACTGACACAAAGAGCATGGAGCTGCAATCCCCGAGAGGTGTGGGGTTATTTGGCAGCAAACAGAGATTGCTTTAGTCTTCAGGGTGCTCTAGTTTATGCTAGGGACCAGACCAGCACATAGATGGCCTCTGGATTGGGGACCATGAGGATCATTTAAAATTGCCTTTGTCTCCCACACTCCTCCATTATGCTGAGTGCTCCTCATTGACAACTCAGAATCTTGGGGGCGGGGGGGGGGGGGTGTCTCACATGCACGCACATTTTCTTCCCTGACATAATCAGTAACTCTGAAGACTTCAATAGGGTGCATGGGATCTAGCAGATCTGCCCCCTTTTCTCTCTTTCCTCCTCCACCTCATCAACTCATAAACCACTTCAGCGATACCTTCATGTATGTGTATCATTTATGCATGATTTATTTATCTCTACTAAAAAAAACCCTACAGGATATATTTGTGTTTAAAATGGACATGCTTCTCCATCTTCATAGTCTCCTCTTCACTGCCAAGGAGTATGCAATCCTAAGAAAGGGACAGTGTCAGCTGAAAAAGATGCTTTACCAACTTCCAAAATGCAGATTTTGGCAATAGCAGGGTATGTAATTTAGGGCCGCCCAATGAGAGTCATTAACAAATCCACTAACAAGTTATATGGGGTTTCTGGGCCCATTTACTCTGTTGTTTAATTTGAAAAGTTGTTACCAGGAGAACCAGATTGTTTTTGTGCTGACTCCGGGATACAGAACACCTGTTAAACCCTCTCATATCAGCAGTCAGGATTCTCATATAAGAAGTGCAGTTTTATCCAGCACTGGTCAAGACAGTGACCACTAACAGCAGAAGGCATATGCCCCTGGTATCTGCAAAACTCTCTGCAACATGACAATAATTGAGTTTTGCATTATTAACATACTGTAAATTTGTGTTTCGCCTGTTTGTTTCAGCAGAAGAACATCACGTCACTTACAATTAATTTCTTAAAGAGAAACTGGACTCCTTTGATTACATTTGTTTGAATTCTTCTTATACATTTTTAAGACCGTGATTCTTGTGAAAGGGAAGCCCTCTCTTCTTCATGCCATGTTTCACTTTCACAAAGGAGGACCATCTTTTGAGTGAGATGGTAGTTCAGCCTCTGTGGCTCATCATCCCTTTTCCTCTTGACACTGTCACTGTTGCTGTTTAATTTTTCCTGCTCAGAACTGGGTTAGTTTCCTCCTCAGAGCCCACCAGTGTCACTACTTAACTGCCCAGAAGGGTCAATACTGAGGGATAAACACTCCTTTCCTATTGTGTACTGTGTCCAATGCATTCCTAGCCTGCATCCCTCCAAACACTCCTTTCCTACAAGGTCTGAATGTCCACTGTATTCCCATCCTACATCCTTCCAGTGAGCCAGAAATCAGTCCTGGACTTGGCAACTAACATTCCCATGTACCAATACAGCAAATGGCTACTGCACCAGCCCATAACTTAATATTTGAATCCAGGTCACCAGTAATGTAATGGCATATTAGTAGCCTAACCCCTCTGTCCTTGGTGGGCCTACCCATGTCTGGTTTCTTTGCGTACTTACTGGCAAATGGTAAAAGTGACTGCTATTGTAGGCTATTCTCCTGGGCTAGAGGCTGTCTTCCCACATCTGCTGCTCCCAAAGGCTGCTATAAGAGCTTGGGGACAGGGCGAGCGGATAGCCTCCACCACAGACAAATCAGAGATGGATAGGCAGTGTGTGGAGCCTGACTCTGTGCCAGCACTTCCTCCTGCACAGTGCTCAGGCCTTACTGGCACCCAGCCAGGGCCTGCTAGGGTGGGATTTTCATTTCTGACCAGAGAACCACAAGAATGACAATTCATAATAATCTCAAGAAAAGACGTATGATTCAGAAACCTTACTTTGTATGTGAATGTATTTTTACAGGTTCCGATTATAATACCCTGCCACAGAGTGATTTGCAGCAGTGGACAGACTGGCAACTATGGAGGAGGAACTCATCTGAAACAGTGGCTTTTGTCACATGAGAAGCTTCAGAAAGAAAAGTTAGCATATTGATGCAGTTCAGCCACAGCTGTTATACAGCCAAAACACATAACCAAAGATACTTGGCTTATAACAAGCTTTCAGAACACACAGTAGAATTCAGGAAAATGGTAAATATTTGAGTGACATATAAATATAATACAACATCCGAAGTGGAATGTGTGGTGGCACTACTATATTAAAAAAGCTGGATGTGTCCTAGGGGACGCAGCTTGTATGCCCTTTCTTGTTTTTACATTTTACAGCAGAATGAGTACAGCGGACTGTGCCTGTTGTGCATGTATTTTGTTCCCATCTCCAGTCCTGTTTTGTTCTATTTTTAATGTCCATTAAAGCAAGGATAAGGGAGTGGGAGGGGCATGGCAAATGTTAGGTGCAACTGCCCCTCTAAGGAAGCATCTGGCTCACAGAGGGGACAGCCGGCAGTCTGAAGCCTTTGCGTGTTTCTGAGAGCAAAATGAAATGCAAAAGCTTCAGCACACACCTCCCTGTTCCTGCCTAGCTTTGTATTTGTCCAGATTGAAAAGCTTGTACCTCTGCCAGGATTGGTGCCCAAGATTCTCCTGTTTTTCTTTGATGTTTGAACTGTTGAAATGGTGTTTTACGTAAACAGTTGTTAATTAAACACATTGAGAATCATTCAAAAGGAAATGGCTATTGAATTGCCTATTCACAGCTTTTCTTTTCAAATTGTTTGAGATGCTTAAAAGATATGAATAAGAATTATTCTGTCTTTATTAACGTTACAGTAAGTAGACAGAAAAGTAGATGCTGGTAAATTATTTTATGCCAAATAAAGAGTTTTGGTTTTTTTCAAATTAAGCAGTTCAGTTACTGTAGTTTTCTCAAAAATGTAAAATGGTTATATATTTTTATCAGTAATATTGTAATTATTGCTTCTTTTATTTAGCTTTCATGTGCATTATACAATACTCTGAATAGTTAGGGAAAAAGCTTTTTTTCAGATAGGTTATCCATTGGAAATATAGGCAGTGAAAGGATATTGAATCTAAAATTTCTGATTACTTAAAAAGGATTCCATGAAAGTAAAATATTACAAACTACCAAGAGCTGAAATTTTCAGTCTGGGAGTCCTAAATTATAACATGGAAATACTGATTTTATGGCTTTTTTTCACATTCTTGTAGGTGTCTCTTTAGAAAGCTCATTGCTAACAAAGAAATTACTGTATTATATTACAATGTATTACTTTGTTAATGCAGCATTATTGATATCTTACCTTTTTAATAAAGTTATGCTATGCATGTACATGTTTCTGTGTGTATGTGTGTAAATAAAATGCAGTACATGACATATGGAGAAAATAAACTATACCCAACTGTACAATATAAGGCTGTATTTTTATCAAGGGTTTCTGGTGGCAATATAAACCAAGAAAGCAAAGCTCAAGTGGTTTGTACATGTCACCAGAACCCTGAGATAAAAATATAGCCTTATAATATGTACAGTTTGGGTGTATTTTATCTTTTATAATATGTGTATACCAACAAGCAAACACAATGCCTTGTGTAAACTTTAAACTTTTTCAAATATTACATCACTTGCTGCTTATCTGTAGATATTTACATTTGTTTTGCCATAAATTTGGCCTCCTTCTGAAATAGTAAATGTAAATGTCATGAAGACACTATCATTGAGTACAGTAACTGTAAATCATTTAAAGTGTAGAGGAACAGATTTTTAGCAAAACCTCAACCCCAGCCTCTAGTTTTATACTTTAACTTCCATGCACAAATATTTTCAGGTACAATTTTGTGTCCACAGTCTTTTGTAGGTGCAATTTATATCATTGGATTGTCCAAGTACTTGATTGTACTCAGGTACCTAAACATCTTAATGGCATCTACTGGACCCACTGTTATTTGAGCCCACTAGTTTGTGATATTTCTGATAATTAAAAACCAGGAAAGTGTTAAAGTGTTAAAATTTACATTGTCTATCATAACATATCAAGAACTAAAATTCATAATTTAATACTGTAAAACATAATGCTATAAAAAAACTATATCTGGTATACGTTTGCCTACATGTGTATAAGAACACAATTATAAAATAAGTATATTTGATCCTGATACTTTATTCTGATTTTTTCCCTTTTGTGGAAAAATTTTACTTATTTGGAAGATAAGTGAAAATTAGGTTGAAAAATATTGCTGGGATATAGCAGCATGCCATTAGTTTCAGCTGTACAGGAAGGAGCCTTTGAATGATGATAGAAATTCACTTATAATAAGCATACAGTTTTGTTGTCTGAGCAGCATACATTTATGAGCTTGCATACTGGTGTTTATTTTTGTGTTGTAGGCCAAGCTACATATTCTTTGTCTACATGTTTTCCAACAGAGGGCACTATAGCTTAGAAGAATTAGATGCATGTGTTTTACAATGTGTTTAGACCCTCATTCACCACTTTTTTTCCTACTGTTTAAGAATGAATTTGAAAATGAACAGCAGAGTTGAAATCTCTGAGCTCCCCTATTTGCAATGCTTCAGACAGTCTGCCTCAGGAATTAGCTGTCTAGTGTTATTACAGTCCTGCATTCTGCATCACATGTATGTATTGTGAAAGGTGCTTTAGTTAGATAGTAAGATGAAAATGTCCTTTCTTTGCCAGTGATTTCAGAGATGGCTACTGATGCCCAAACTTCAGACTGGTATGACCACTAATGAAGGGCACTATGATGCTAGAACCTCCATGGGGTTCTGTTTTAAGGAGGGGAATCCACATTGCTGCTTAGGTATACTGTTAGTATTCTTCTTCTTTGTGGTAATAATGCTGATTTTACTTGTATGATGTCCTGATTCTATCCAGTACTCTGGGAAGATGACTCTCTATGATGAAATACTTAGAACAACACAAATGAGCTGTTTAGAATTTTCACACACTGAAACAACGCATTAGGCATTTACATTCGGACTCTTCCATATAAGCAACAAAACATATGGGGGGTGGGGGGATAGCTCAGTGGTTTGAGCATTGGCCTGCTAAACCCAGGGTTGTGAGTTCAATCCTTGAGGGGGCCATTTAGGGATCTGGGGCAAAAAATCTGTCGGGGGACAGTACTCAATCCTGCTAGTGTAGGCAGGCGGATCCTCCTAGTGTAGGCAGGGGACTGGACTCAATGACCTTCAAGGTCTTTCCAGTTCTAGGAGATTGGTATATCTCCATTTATTATTTATTATTTATTATTATTGCATACCAGTGTTTCTGAATTATCAGAAGCAACTTTAAAAATAATTTATCAGAAAGAAAAAAACCCAAGGAAGACTGGGGTTTGGTTTTGGCCTGCCTTTGTTGTGTCACGGCAGTACAAAACCAGTTTTCTGTTTTCTGTCTCTGAGGGTTTTCTCTGCCTTGTCATAACAGTCTTGATATATGCCCTGAAGTTTCCACTAAAGAAGGCAACAGCATGGTTCAAACTGGCATTGTTTTGTACAGCTCTGAGTACTGCTATGAGAAGCCAGTAGAAATTAACATAAAAAGCAATCACTTGGAGTAGCCTACAGCCTATTCTGGCTAGAGGTCATAGCATAGTTTATGAAAATATAGAACTAAAGAAAAAGTATTTTAAAAAAATCCAAATAAAAAAACCTAGAAACAAGAAAGCTATGTTCTTTTTACTTGGAATTGGGTTCCACTGACCTATCAAGTTTCCTCCCATTCAGCCTTGCAGTGCTTTGAACTGCTGACATTGAGACACTGTGCAGCCAGGCACGACAGCTGGCTCTGCAGCATCTAATACCAACACATGCTGTTTTAGCCCATTTCCAGAGACTAAGATAATGAAAGATTCAAAAATAATATTTGTTTTGGCGGAACTACATTTATAATGAAATAGATGCCCTTGACCATGGGAGAAAGTGAATTTTGCAATGGGTCATTCTTTTCCTCCTCTTTTTTCCCCCCTCTATAGAAAACATCATGTACAGCAAACCTAAACCCAACAGAAACATTTTAGAAGAAATATTTTGTGCTTCCTGCCTCAGATGTACAATAAAATTGCATCTAGTTGTTCTGTTTTATACCCAAATGAAAAATGCGGACTACATCCTATGTATCGGTACCAAATGGTAAAGGGCCTCAGGCTTAAAGATTGTTACAGATCACTTTCATGCAAGCACACTTTTTGAAGTAATAAGCATCTTCAACAGTAAACCAATTCATTGTAGTTTAAGGACATTTTTAGATCTATGCCCAAATTCTGTTCTCCCTGTTCACACAAGTAGTCCCATGGAAATTAGTGAAACTTCTTGTCTCGTCAGATAAGCAGGATTTGGCCCGTAAAGTGTCTATTTAATTCTTCTTCAACAATTGCCAAGTACCAAATTATACTATGTTCACTTTCATATTCTTTAATTGGTACTTGATAATTTTACAACATATCTACTTAATAACGAACCATATGATCCAAATGATAAGTTATAAACATGCTAAAACTAAATAGCAACATCAAACTAGTTATTTATAAATATTACCAAACATTTATCCTTTTTCTTATTTCACAATGTTTTACCAAATTTAGAATTATATAATCCTGACAATTTGATTGTGGTGGGTGTGTATGAAGTTGTATATTCTGTATTTATTTCTGAGAGTGCTCATTGTGAAAGGTAGTATTTCAGGACTTATTTTCTTTTTTTTCTTTCTTTCTTTTTTTTAATGCTGTATAAGAATAAAATCTGTAAGAAGAGATTGCTTAAAAACTTAAAGCCCGCTAATCCAATGGGAGTCCTGTAAGATTTATGTACTATCGCAAGAGTAATTGCTCAGCAACAATCTTATAGGAATGTAAAAATCCTAGAAGAATTGCGTTTCCAGATTTAATTGTAATTCCTGTTATATTTTTACAGAAATTGAATAGAATTGTATTTTAAAAGCTTCTCTTTAATACTCTTTCCCCCTTGTTCAGTCACTATAGATCTCCTTTTCTGTTTTGCTGGTGACTTGCTTTGAAAACAATGGAAAATATTACTGACAGTACATTCAGTTGCTATTAAAGTGGGCAGGATATTTCAGTTACATTGATGTGCAAATCGGTCATACCAGCTTTATAGCTCGTCAAAGGACTGTGTGCTATTTCTGTTTCAAATAACATACATAGTGTATGAGTAATAAATATGCTTAATACAGGATGTGAAAAAGTAGGAGTTTTTTTCTAATTTTCTCCCACAGATTTTTCCAGAAGGCCTACCATAATAAAAACTTCCTCCATCCCATATTCTTAATAGTTTTAATGTTTTGTGGTTCTTCATACTAATGCATGTTGTTCACATTTTTCTTTTCATTGTGCACTATTCTTCAGCAACGGAGAACATTTTATTACACTGAGAGTTTTAGGATATAAAATAGTTTGCCTTGATCTTGCTTGTTGGTGGGTTGGTGTTTTTTGTTTCTGTTAGTCCCCGTCCCCCCCCTCCCCCCCCCCCCCCCGTTTAGTGGGCTTTGGATTAAAAAGTTGGTGTTTAAGAAGCTGAAGTTAACAGTTTTATTCTTTATCAGTGTTGGAAAAAATGAAGGTTTAAAATGAGCTCTGTACAGAATGCTGATCCAGAACAGTCTCTGGTCTGTGTGAAGTAATGTGTAGGTGGCAGTTAAAAGCTGAGGCCAGAGACTGGAGAAACTGCAGGTACTGATGTGTCTTTAAGTGACTAAGGGAAGTAGTCCAAAGTCTTCTGGACCAAGTGGCACCGCTACAGACAGATGGGGAATGTCTGGGCTCCATCACCCTCAAGTCTGCTCAGACAAGGATCTATATATTAGGGTGGGAGAGTGGATAAGAAAGTAAGAAATGGTAGCTGTGTGGTAAGGTGAAAATTGACGTGAGCACAGTGTACTTGACAGTGCCTTTGATTGATGAAAGGATATTATTAACAAGCCTTTAAAGTTTCTCATTAATGTTTTTTCATTGAAAAAAGCCACAAGAAAAAAATTCCACATGGACAGTAATTAAGATCGATCCCATACAGTATGTTTAGTTATCAATTTTTAAAACCTCTTTAAGGGCATTATTTAGTTATTTTAAACAGTGCTTTTTATTTGTTGCCATGAACAGTCCATGAGTGCCACAAAATTGTGTTGCGAACACTGCAAAAGCTAATAATAAAAAAATACCAAAGCCCATTTAGTTGTGTTTTTAAAGGCTTTGCCTAAGTAAGTTTTAATAGGTTCAAGAATAGCAGCCATGTTAGTCTGTATTCATAAAGAAAGCGAGGAATACTTGTAGCACCTTGGAGACGAACTAGTTTATTTCAGCATAATTTTCGTGGGCTATAGCTCACTTCATCTGATGCATAGAACGGAACAGAAGTAAGATGCATTTATACACACAGAAAGAAAGAAAAATAATTGTACATTAGCATACCAATTCTAAGAGGGCTGTTAAATGTAGATTGGACATTATCAGCAGGAGGAAAAAATACCTTTTGAAATGGATTTCTGTGTCAGGTAAATTAACTCAGGAAATGCAATCAATTAGTGTAATGAGAGAACCATTCGCAAGTTCTATTTAGCCCCTGGACAGCCCTCTTAGAATTGGTATGCTACTGTACAATTTTTTTTTCTTTCTTTGTGTATAAATGCATCTTACTTCTGTTCCATTCTATGCAAGTATCTTTAAGTTTTAATAGGAAATACAGAAAACCAGACAACAGTAGGCCAGATTCACTGGAACTCTTGTCTGCTTTGAGTCATCAGAGCAGCACAGAGGAGCCAGAATGTAGCAGTGTATCTGGTCCAGTGTCTGTAGTGTGTGAAGTATGTTGCTTGAACTATGACACTATCCTTCTTTCCTTTGTGAAATTATCACTGTTGTTTTGTGTTTACGTGGAAGTACAGTGAGGTAATGAAAGTAGTTGGGAGTTATACTTCCTTTTCTCACTGATGAGGCATCAATCCACTATCCTAAATTCGATGGGAGTTCGATCCATGGGAACACTTGGTCTCTGCATGAGACTTGGCCATATCCCAGTAAAACACAAATTGAAGTTAGAGTGGCTGAAAAGGCCAATATTTAATTAAAACAATCATAACATTAACTCCAAAAGTTATGTATTTATAATATTTGAAAAGTAGAAGACCCTTCATCACCTGCATCTACCCCATTCTGTTACTCATCTAATAAAAAGTAGCCTTGTAATAATAATAATTTTCACTTCCCAGTGAATACCAAGACTACTTCATTTAAAATATAAAATCAATTGAAAATTGGCCATTTCAGAAGTTCTTGAACTTCAATTTGTGCTTGTTCTCGTTAGAGAGTTCCCTGAGCACAGCTCCTCTATGTTATCATTAAGAATAAACTACTACATTTAAGGTGGGGGTGGGGAGAATTGTGGTTGGCCAAGGAGATAGAGGGAAGGGGAACAAAATGTTTTTCCCATATAAATGTGACTCAAATTTTAAAAAATCTGGCTGGCTGGAAAAAGAACCATTGAACTTACAATGTCATTTGGTTTTGTCATTTTGGTTTTGTCATTTGGTTTTGCTGTGACTACTGAGCTAATGGATAGTTGACACACACAGATCATGGTAAAATTTTAAAACAATGCAACCTAAAACTAGGCCCTTAAATCCATATTTAGGTACTTAGGATAGATTTTTCAAAAGTGTTGAGCTTTTGAAAATATCTAACTATAGATTTAAAAAAAGACATAAAATACTGGACTTCTTTTTTGGAAGATGATAGGCAACTAAAAGTCTTGCTAAATACTACAAAAAAACTGAAATACAATAAAATCACCCTCTATAATGTCCAAAGGAGTCAAATACTAAAATCTCTTCAGAATGAGGTAATGGTAAACATTTGATAACAAGGACATCTAATATTTACTAATAGCTCAACCATTATTTTTTATGCAGTTGGAGTAACACTTTGCTCCCAAAATGTCTGCATCTTAGTTATAGTTAGTTGTAAAGTATGTTAGAATTATTTGGAATGAAAAGCAGTATGTAATGTAATCTACTGTGGTGTTAAGTTAATATTTGGTGTTAGAGCTTCCATTCTCCAGGTAAGATAAGACCGTTAACCTCTTATTTAATAATACAATACCTGACCAAACAGCACATAAATGCATGCTTCCAGAAATGACATCTCTTGTACTAATTCATTGTACCAGTTATATAAATAATTTGGCTTAGGAAGACGTTATGAAGTACACTAAGTCAGTGGTAGGAACTTGTAGCTCCTAGCAGAATCAGAGGAGCTGGACAAGAGTTGTGAGCCTGTTTGCTGATGAACAAATGCCAGGGACTATCTTGCGTGAGGAGAGAGCAAGCTGGGAAATTTGAGCAAGTAAAGTAGAGAAGCGGTGATATGACACATACAGATCTGACACAAAATGATTTGGGCCATATTCCAAATGCTGATCTTGTTTGCCCCGGCCAAAGTCTGGAGTAACTCGAAGTTGCTAGCAATCCTCTGGATTTGCACTGCGTTAAATGAGTTTAAAATTTGGCCCATGTCACTGAACGCTGCACACAATTATTGGGGAAAAATGCGAAACTCTCTAATTTGACCCAGAACTGCAGATAATCACATATAAGCACTATCATATGGGCCAAGAGGAGGGTTACAGCTCTTATGCCTCTTTAAGAAGCTTCTTCAAAATTCAACCTTATTGTATTTTAAGTAGGAAAACTATATATTGGGGGACTGTATGATTGTTCCTAACTTTCTGAAAAGATCCTATCTGAGGCAAAAGCCTAAGTTTTGCAAACTAGACGATCTGCCTATTTCTCCTTACTTTTATCCAATTACTTTTCTTCGTCCTAAGTTTTCTAGTCAGGTGATCACATGACAACTATATCTCTACACTATACAGACATAACCAGCACATAAGCTACAGAAATATGGTGGGCACAGATTTAGACTAAACAAATGAAAGGGATGGAAGATATTAGTCTTATGCGGTGACCATGAGATGACCCAACCAAATACATAAGGAATAACTACCCAGGCATATAGCCAGACCAATAATAGGAATTTGTCCTAAATTTGAAATTGAAATTGTTTCAAATGATCTAGTTAAATGTTTCAGACTAGTGGGGCTTCAGTCCGTATCAGACACTAAAAGCCCTATCTGTACCATTGTATACTACAGCCTTATGCTTTATGGCTCTATGCTTGGGTATGAGCTCCCCAAACTGGCCCATACTGCAGTGAACCTTACTGGACACACATGCATAACAAATAAAATATGCTCCCACACAAGCAACCTTCCTGGCTGCCTCTGGGGAGGTGAAAACTCCAAATCCCCCTAGCCATTTCCTTGAAGAGGGGAATTCCTTCCTGACATCAGTGAGCAATCCATTAGTAGTGATGATAAACCCAAAACTCTTTAGAAAACTAGCCCTACCACCCCCAATGCCCAAAAATCATGGGCCGGGGTAGGAGGGGTGTGTGGAATTGGACAGGGCAAGAAAGAGTTCCAAAAGTCAGTGCAGCTTAGCACGGTCTCAAAATAACACCAGTTATATTTGGGTGCCAAAGTACAGTACAGCCTAAAATTTAACCCCCATCTCCTTTACATGCCAGCTAATGTTCCTACATCCTGAGTATTCATGAAAGAGAAGGGGATTTCTTTTCATTTTCTATTGTTATGCAATCAACTTAAAATTAATATTTCTATCAGTGTGGTGCATCATGGTCTGCTGAAATTGTGGAAGGCATCCTTTTACGGTCACTTGACTGATGCCTATAACATTGCCTGCCACTCTCTGAAATGATCCAGTGCCTAAGCAGATAGTTCAGTTGTTGTAAGACCGGAATAAAATCAATGTGCCTGAGGCTGCTCTCCTGATAGTATCCATCCAGATCCCTGAGATGGCCCTTCCATCCAAATGTAGTGCCAAGGGAATTGTTCATTTGTCTAAAGACTTTGTATCATTACTTTCCTCAGAATGAAATAAGCTACCACTTGGAGTTATTAAAATATAAGCAGTTAGCTGATTTTTGTTTGATTGCATGATATCTTTACTGAGAGAGTGAGCTGACGTAGTTTCTATGGAGACTCTGTGTCCCATTCTCAGTGCATCCATTTATCTTTTCTTCTCACTATTTTCTCTGTATGTTTGGTGGCAGGACAGAGAAGTGAGGTGTGTGTGTACAGCTGCCTGTGATCTACCTTACTACCTTGAAATTGATGAAGGGTTGGACTTGTCAATGGTTTGTCAATTACCCTGCAGACTCTTTAAAAAAAATTTAGATTTTTTAGATTTTATGTAAATGTTTGGCAAAAAGGAGAGGAGCCAAATTCATTGGCTCAGTAAGTCAGTCTTGTGCCACAAAGCAGATTTAAATCTCTTTGGCTACTTGGTGGTCCCCCCATGTCAGTGAAACACTGAGAGGCATAAGGATAGTGTAGCAGCTACTATATCAATCTCTACCAGTCCCCTCCCAACATTAGGGCCACTGTCTCATGCTATTCATCCGATAGAGTTGACCAAATCAATTGCACATGCCTGTGGCATATATATTATAAAGTGATAGTCTCATCTAGCAATAGGATTTAGAGTTCTAAGTTCCTAACTCACTTTTGAAAATGAAATTTAGGCTCCCAAATCAGTTAGACATTGATATAGACAGAGAGCACAGCAATGCCTAAATATCTGTATAAATCTGAGTCTGTCACATTGTCCATATTGTGAAATTCTAACTCAGACAAAGCCTGCATGGAAGTCAGTGAGTCTTGACTGATCAAGACATTCTGGGTTTAGCCTGCTGTTTTTAATACATTTAAAATATATTTTACACGGGTATAAATCTATTTTTATAAATATTAAAACCAGCTCTGCAGTTTGTGTCACATAAAGAAATGGGAAATGTTTGCCCACAAGAGTTGTGGATCATAGTAGGTTGCATGTTTGTAAATGTTAATTTTCTTCATTGCTGGGGTGCAGGAGGAAACGTGCGGGTGGAGAGCCTCTCAGGATATGTCTACACAGCTTTTTGGAGCAAGCCTCCCAGTCCAGCTGACAGACTCAGGTTAACGAAGCTTGCATTAGCACTCTAAAAATAACTGTAGATAGCACTTTGAACCAGCCTCCTCCCTAAGCTTTAGCGCCTAAGCTTCAACCCAAGCTTCAACTTCAAAGCACAGTCTATACAGTTATTTTTAGAGCTATCTCAAGTCTATCCGTTGAGGCCGGGAGGACTCACTCCAGCATGCTGTGTAGACATGCCTCAGAGACCAGTGCCAAGGAAACATTTGCTGAGAAGGTCATGACAGCCGTCTACTTGACAGAACCACTGTATAATAGCAGTTTGCAGGTTGTTGCAGTCGTGTTAGTCCCAATATATTAGACACACGTGGTGGTTGATATAATATCTTTTATTGGACAAACTTCTGTTGATGAAAGAGACAAGCTTTCAAGCTACACAGAGCCCTTCTTCAGACCTGTTTGTATAATAGCAGGGCACTTACTTCAAATCATAGGTTGTGAAAACTGACATTTCCATTCCAATTACTCAGATAACCAACTGTTCTTTTGTACTACTTTTTATGTAAGTGAAACAGTTGGTCGTCTAGAAATCTAACTCGCTGCTGTTGTATTCCAAGTGGAATTATGAGGTTTGTGACATGCATTGGGAGTAGCTGGAGAATGACTATTGGTTGTGATGTGTGCTTTATACATGTGATCAGTCAAAGGTAATATTCATCTCCCAAATCCCACTATGTGTTGTCAGCTCAATCTTGTTTTGTCCCCGCTATGAGTCCTGTTCCTACTGATTCTGCTCCACAAAATCCTCCTTTGTACCCCTCTTTTTCATACTAATTGAATATGGAAATATTCTTGCACTAGAGTTTTCTTGGCCTCTTTTAGTTGCCTAACAACTTTTTATTTTCTGTCACCTGAACTAGTCTACATAGACCATTTGTACTTGAGACCTCAGGAGTTGAATACATTTCTCACACTTACCACATCATTCTACACTCTCCTCTGCTCTGTCAGTGATGCCATGTGTGTCCATGTCTTCCACAATGCATTCAGACTTTTCTAAAGAAAAGGATTTTTATATGAAAACATACAAAGTACTTTATACTATGTATAAGATTGAGAATCGCTCGTGTTTCTATCAGGGCAGTTTTCTGTATTTATGCATTCAGTATTTTAGGTGAGAGTCTGTGCTTTAAGCCACCTTTTTGCCCTCCCAGTTTGGGTTGTTCCAGGAGCTGGAAAGGCTCCCAAAATAATTTACACAGTCCTAAGGGCCTGTAAGTTATGGCAGCCTCCTCTGGCTGCCCTATGGGCTGCAATGCTGCCTGGAAAGTCCAGAGGGCTGCACTGCTGCCATATTGCCCTCCCCCCATAAATACCCTCTGCAAGAGCTTGGGGGGAGGGGATTCCACAGCCTTATGGCTGTCTTCTGCACTGCCTGCACCAAAGACCGCACCCGGGGCTTTGGGGCCCTTTTATGCTGCTCCAACCCTTTTACACAGCATAAAGAGGCCTAAGCAAAGGTGAAGATCTCAATCTTAGACTCTTTATATACTTTACTATTCAAAACTAGGGATGATCTTGTCTGGATCTGAACTTTTGAGCTTTGAGGAAGGATCTGGATCCGAATATTGTGACTCAGACCCATCTGTATTCAAGACACATTTTTAACAAGATAACTACTCAATTATTAAGGAAAACATAATTACTTATAGTCTTAATCGACATTTCTTCCAGAAAAGCTAGATGCAGATATTCCTATCACAGTCAAAAGAATAATTAACCTCCAACTTCAAAGTGAATGTATTACACCCTTGTACAATTGCTGTAAACATGGTTTATATAAAAACCTTTCATAGGATAAAAGATATTGTATGCTAAATGTCTGTGGATACTAATCTTCATTGCCTCATCAAAGCAACTAATACAACAAAATCTATTGACTGATGAGTTTGATATCAAACAGCGTCAACTGTACTGAATGAAAAAATGCAACAGAAAAGAGTAAGAATAGTTCTAAAAGGGCCTTATTTGAAATTATGGAAATATTAAACATCAACAATCCTGGAAAAAAGTTTATCAGCACATGCAAAGAGGCAAATTGTAGGGCATGCCCCACAGCCTGGAAAATCAGGTAAGGTGTTTGCACTGTGTCTGGTCCCTTTTGCCAAATATTTGAAAGCTGATTCTTGTCCATGTAGATTGATTTCCCTGATTTAATTTGTCTTTTGTCACTCTATGCTAAATATCCAGACAGCAAGTGTGAAAAATCGGGACGGGGTGGGGGGTAATAGGATCCTAAATAAGAAAAAGACCCAAAAATCAGGACTGTCCATATAAAATCGGGCATCTGGTCACCCTAGGTTAGGATGACCATTTGTTTAAGGCTATCCTCCCATTGTTCTTACCAGCTCCCATAGAAGCTCTGCATAAAAGTGACCGTCCTCTAGCTAAGAACAGATAGATATTACTACTTCTGCCACCCCCAGTGTTAAGATGGAAGGCATTGCTTGAAATCAATGAGACACATCCACCAGGAGCTCTGCCCGCTGCCCTTCAGTAATCCGAGCTCTTGCCAGACCCCAAACTGGTGCACCTCAAAATGTAATTTTGGGACCCTACCCCTCAGCTAATTTTGCTTCCGCTTTAATTGAAACTAGCTGAGCTTAGTTTGAATAGATTTGAGATTCTATTACAGAGAACAGCAACCTTTGGCATGCGACCTGCCAGGGTAAGCCTCCTGGTGGGCCAGGGTAGTTTGTTTACCTGCCATGTCTACTGCTCCCACTGGTGCAGGCCAAGGGATGTGCTGACCACTGCTTCCCGCAGCCCCCATTGGCCTGGAGCAGCAAATGGCGCCCAGTGGGAGCTGCAGTTGGCGGAACCTGCAGATGCTTCCCCTAGCAGGCTGCATACCAAAGGTTGCCGATCCCTGGTCTTTTAAAAACTTGCTTCAGTCTTCAAAATAAGACATGCTGCCTTCTCTCGATACAGCCAAATGTTTTAGATTGTTTCATGCTCTTGTTTTGCTTTCATAATAAAATTGTCAAATCTTGAACATTGTGAGCTTTTAAGCACTGCAAGGGATTTGAACAAAATTCACCACTTTTTCTTTCAGATTCATCTCTGCCTTCTGGGTTCAGATGAACTTGACAATCAGAATAAAAGTCAGTAGGAACCAAAAAAAGCTATACAGTGTGGGGAAAATCCTGTGAAATAAAACCAATAAGCTGTACATAGTTCTAGTCAGAACCAAAACTCAGATCACATCATAGCAGCATGTTATGCTATTATTTAATAATGGTTTCATCCTTCAGTAAGATCCTTTTTATTTTAAATTCATGGCTTACTACATACATAGAAAACAAGTTTACATCATACAGATTGCCATTGTGTCTGTTAGTCCTTGAAGAACATATACCTATCAAGAAACACTTACATATTTAAGCAAAATGAAAGTATTTTCAATTAAGACAAAGTTGACTATCTCAGGAACTCCACAGGAAGATGTCTTTCACATAAGAGGAAAACAAAAGAAAAAGTTGAGATAGCTTTAAGTTAGAAAAGCTCTTATAAGTAACCAAGGTGTGATGAAGCGAGACTGTTCTTAATGTTCTCTCCGGATACTGTGTGAGTGCCTCAGTTTCCCCCTATGCATTTCTAAAGTCTCTAGGTGGTGGGATAAGGGTGTGTAATTGTTTCAGAGTAGAAGGCAAGTGTAAGAAAATGGCTGACACCCTGTCTCCTGCCAACTAATGGCCTGGGCCCTTCCCCCCTGCAAGGTGTAAACTAAAGGTGTTAAAAAACAAAGAGATCAGGTGACCTCTTGGCCTGGGAAAGAGACAAAGGGAAAGAAGGGGCTGGGGGTGTTTCAGTTTGAAGCTGGCTGGGAAAATGGAATAAGGGGCAGACGTGGTGGTCTGACCTCACTACCCCCCGAAAATGGACCTCTCAAGTCTGTAAGGTTTCCACTATTTCCATGATAGAGATACTGGCCTTTGTAAAATCTGTGCTCACAGTTGCAGCTTTAGTTCTCTTTTTCTTTGTGTCTGGGTTTGCTCAGACAGTCAGTGACTGGGATGTAAGCAGTCATGCATAGTGGCTGGAGCAGGAGTCATACCCAGTGGTTAGAGGAGTTGGTAGCCAGGAATCGGAGCAAAGGGTCAGAGCTGAAAGCAAAAGTCTGGAATCTGAGTCTAGGGTCAGGCTTGAGTTACCTGGAATGAGACAAGACAGTGATACAGCTGAGATCAGGGATGGGGCCAAGGCTGGAAGATGGCAGGAGCAGGAGTTATCAAACCTGTGGGCAAATGCTTTGAGCAGCTAATGCTTCTCTTGCTGCTGCTGAGCTTAGGAGCTGATTTGCTGACCCTTCTCAACAATCAGGTTGTGTAGCCAATCAGGCAGCCTACTACTGGCCAGCTGCATTCATTAGAAGGCCTGGAGACTGGCTCTGCCGCAGACTATGCTTCCTGATACTGGGAAGTGTCCATGGTAGGATCCGGCAGCCACCTATACCTACAGCAGGCTCCCAGACTGCCTCCTTTCAGGAGACATCACTGAGCAGTGATTCGTCTGAGAGAGAGAACCTTTCGGAATGCACATGCACCCCTCTCACCTTGGTGCATGTGGTGGGTCATTGCTTCCACCTGGTCTGGCCACTGATTCTTCCTCCATTGACTCTGTTCTGATAAGTCCCACTTTCTCCTCCCTCGTAATGCAAATGCAGCAGGCCCTTAAAGGAGCCTCATCCCCTTTCTCCTTCCTACCAGACAAAAACTGACTGAATTCAGAGGGGGGGTCTGAACTCTGCTGGACTCTTTCATCTTCTCCCTTTTCCCTCATGAAAATGAGCAGACCTAGCTCGATCACTCCCTCCTCCACTATCCAAACACTACCATGCACTCTTCCTACCATGTGTTGGGTCTGCTCCTTCCTTCACAGGCTTCCGCTTCATGGAGACGGTGAAAGGAGCCAAAGGCTGAGAACTGCCAGTGGAGAGGGAGCAGTTGATGACCTTCTGGGGCATCCAGCAGTCAGGTCAGGATATCCTGCATTAATTTAGTCCTCTCCTCATCCCCACCTCCCCTCATCTCCAACAAACCTCAAACTGCCAGCCCCTAAGCAGCCCCTTTGCCCCTACCACCCTCAGCCACTCCCCCTCTCTGGCAGATGGCAAAACGCATTTAATTGGCTCAAAAAGTGAGAAAACATTCTTAAAAAGAATAGTTTTACAGTTTAAAATATTATCCATTGTGTATAGTGTGAAATGCAAAGTAAGGCAGGTGTTCTTCCTTTTGGTCACTTGCCATATTTTAGTGGCTGGTGTTGCACACTGGCAGGCTGCAAGGCTGAGAGTTATGAGGACACTGCTGACAAAGAGAGCCAGGTAGTGCCAGCATTGGCAAAACCCAACAATCCTTCAGATCCCATTACCAAACCTGAGACATGGGGAAGGGAAGGCTGAGAAATACTTTTCTAAAAGGGGACTGTCATTCGTATAGTGAGTTCCACAAATATCTGCTGAACTCTATTTAGTCTTCTCAGGAAGAATATAATAGCTTTTTTTCTTGATTACTGAAGAATGAAAAATACTTGGATGAGCTTTATAATTTATTACAGGTTTCATGGATTTAATTTCTATGAGCAGCAAGGCCACAAGCTGACATGTTGTCCCAAAGCAATATATTAAAATACTGAAAATCTACAGTACCAAAAGTTTTAAAAAAAATAAAAAGGTGAAGTAGATTTACAAAGCTTTCCAATGAAAAGTGAGTTGGCTTTTATGGAAAATGACTCAGTAAATTACAGAAGGAACATTAAAAATTAGTTGTGATGCAGTTAAGTCTTAATTATACAGTGCAAAAGGGATGAGCATTGACTTTTTGGGAATACACATGCTGGTAAAAAACAACCAGTCTACTGAATATTAAACCCGCATCTGAAGTTCCCTAGAATCAGCACTTCCTTCTCTATTATGTGTGGTAACATCTTTAAATTTTGTAAAGCTTGGCCAAAAGACAAAAACAAGTTTCCAATATTTGGATTGAAGGAGATGTACTATAAAATAGTGGCTTTCATTAAGATGAGTCACAGTAAAAGAAACAAAAAGGCACTTTGATATAACAGAGAATAGTAGATTAACTGCACAATGTTTGGGTTTTGTAAAAAATTCTGAGTGTATCATATTTGTTTTGTGCTTGTTCATGGTACCAGCAATAAAAATAATGTTTGGCTGCTAAGTGAGCAAGTGTACCAAAAAGTGTCTTCCTAGCACCCAGAAGTTGTTTAACAGCTGGCTATTTTGTGAGAGAAAGTGAGCTTTTCTTATTTCATTTTCAAGAATTAAAATTTAACATTAGGTTCCTGATTCACTTTCTGTTTCCTATCAAGACTCTTATCTCTTGTTATTGGAAGCACACAAAAGATACCACACATCTAGCTTTCCAATGGCTGTTATTTATACAAGTTCTTTTCCTTCTGTCAGATTTGCACACTATCTCTTTTAGAATTAAATATACACTGTATAACAGAGGAAAAATACTATGGTAAATGTGCAAGTAAGCTAATATCAATGAGACGTGGCGGGGGGAAGGGGGAAGCTGTTGCACAAAATCCACAGCAATCGAATCATGATCTCAGTTAGTTAATAAGATGTGTATGAGATGTTGTATAAAGCAGACACATCCAGGAAATAATGCTTGTCCAGTGTAGCCAGATGGAATGAGTATCTCCTGACAGCATTTATTTTAATAAATGTTCAATTAAAACTACTGCTGTAATACAAACATCGTCCAGAAGTAGACTGGGAATTAATATGGTTGTTGATAGAAATAAACATTTAGGTAATTGCACACTGGTCATGAATGATGGTTATAGAAATAAATATTCAACTTGTCTTCTAGGATTATATCTCCTGTGAGTGTGAGGGAGTACTTATTAGTTAATATCTCATATTTTGCCTTAAAATAGTGGTTTATATATTCTGGGCCTGTGCGGTACCCATGTATATTCTCTTAGTATATATAACATGTATGTAATCTATGTTTGTTTGAATGTAGACAGAAATAGAGTGAGATAAAAGTTATAACCAACACTTATATTCTATTTAATACACAGTTTATATTTAGTTCTAATTGTGGATGAACGGGGGGGGGGGAGGGGAAATCCTGTTTTAGGCCCTGATCCAGAAAAGTACTCATACACTACTCCTAAGGATGTGACTAGAGGGTACACTTATAAAGTTTGCAGACGATACCAAGCTGAGAGAGGTCACAAGTGCTTTGGAAGATCAGATTAAAATTCAAAATGATCCGGAAAACTGGAGAAATGGACAAATACAACGTGCTCCATTTAGGAAGAAACAATCAGTTGCATACATACAAAATGGGAAATGACTGCCTAGGAAGGAGTACTGCAGAAAGGGATCTGGGAGTCATAGTGGACCACAAGCTAAATATGAGTCCACTGTGTAACACTATTGCCAAGAAAGGGGGCGAGGGGACATAATTCTGGGCTATATTAGCAGGAGTGTTGTAAGCAAGACAAGAGAAGTAATTCATCCACTCTACTCTGCACTGATTAGGCTACACCCAGAGTATTGTGTCCAAATCTGGACACCACATTTCAGGAAAGATATGGACAAACTGGAGAAAATCCAGAGAAGAGCAACAAAAATGATTACGGGTCTGGAAAACATTACCTATGAGGGAAGAATGAAAAAATTGTGTTTCTTTAGACTGGAGAAGAGAAGACTGTAAGGGGACATAACAGTTTTCAAGTACATAAAAGGTTATTAGAAGGAGGAGGGAGAAAAACTGTTTTCCTTGACCTCTAAGGATGGGACAAGAAGCAATGGGCTAAAATTGCAGTAAGGGTGGTATAGATTGGGCATTAGGAAAAACTTCCTGTCAGGGTAGCTAAGCACTGGAATAAATTACCTAGGGAGATTGTGGAATCTTCATCACTGGAGATTTTTAAGAATAAGTTGGACAAACATCGATCAGGGATGGACTAGATAATACTTATGACCTTTTGAGGTCCCTTCCAGTCTTATGAGGTTATGAATCCCGTAGAAGGTCAGTGGGACTACTTACATGTTTAAAGTTATGCACATGCTCAAGTCTTATTTTGGATCAGGGCCTTAACATGCACTTAATTTTTGGCCACATATATGAAGACTTGAATGGTTATATTGGTTACAATTTGTCTTCATTGTTTTATGAGTTTGATTGCCCATCAAGACACATTGTAGGTTTATGTAAACCTTTGGATGAATGGTGTGCCTTGATTATACATATCCGTGTCCTCTGCTTTTAGGCCCAAATCCAGATGTAGCATAAGTAGGTAGGAATCCCATTGGCATAAATGGAAGTTGCATGGGTTATGTCAAAGATGAATCTGACACTTATTAGCAGACTGTCTGGAAATGTCAGTGGTGAAATGATTAAGTTCACAATTTATTCCCAAAATGAGGAACTCCGTGTTTGACTGGTAAAATAACATGTATACTTTTTTAAAATGCTGGTTACTTTCTCAGCTATAGGTAGTTGATGATTGCAAAACTTTTCCCCTTACATTAACTGGCCCTCGTTTTGAGCTTGTTTTCCATGAACATTTGGGTGATGAAGTTATACTCACATGAATGCTCCTGAAAAATGACTTTTAACCTTCACACTTGGGTACTTTGTGGCTAGCAAATTTTACATTTGCCCATCCCAGTATTTATCCTGGATGTGTTGTTTTAAATTGTATATTTTTATATGTGATATTTTAAACTACAGACTAAGGACACTGCTCGACTTTGCAGGGGACAAGATTTCCCAAACCCTGGACCAGAGGTCTGAGACAGGCAGACAAGAATCTGACTGCTAGGATGGTGCACATACATACAATTGCACTGTGACAACAGTAAATTAAATTTAAGCTGCACCCAATCAATAAATCCTAAAACAGCTGAGTATTTCTAGAAATGAGGTTCTGGGAAAGCATGTGTGACCCAGAAAGAAAAAGTTTTAATGATTTCTAAAATTTCCTAATCTTGCTTATCCAACTCTTCGACCAATCTCTCAAAGTGATGGCAAAAACAAACAAATAAACAAAAGCCAGTGGGGGAGGTGGAAGAATTCAAATAACAAATTGTTTTCAGACACTTTTTAAGAAGATAATGATGCTCAGGACCCAATCCAGCAAACACTTACACGCATGAGTATGTTTATGCACCTAAGTAATGAATTCATTGACGCTGCTTATATGCAAAAAGTTACAAGCACAGGATTGGACCCGAATTATTTGCTTATCTATAACAAATAATATATTTCTAGAACATTTCATCCATTTTTACTTTTAACTGCATTTATATAACACATTTATTTATAAAATTCACTTACACAATAGAGAAAAAGTATTACATGTGATACAAACCTTGATAATTTATTGTTGAGATACTGTTACTTTTGTGTGTTCCTCTGTGTGTCAACTGTCTACAGTTCTGTTTTTATTTGCCAGGTATTGTAATCGTGTTTGTTAAATATATGTTAGCAGGTCTTGATATTGCTATACACCTTTATAAGTCTCTCTAAATTTGTGGATGAAAAATATGACATTATATTTAAATTATATTATACAAAGTATTACATCCTTGTTGTTGTCACCATCACTTTTTTTCATTATTTTGCTTCCACTGTGAGCCTCATATATGTATCTTTAAAAGTTGTAGTCATTTAAAAATGAAGAGTGGGTAATTTAGTAGTAGAAAGTTAATTTGAGACCTTTAACCTTTAAACTGTCACAAGACTATTGATTTTCAATATTGTAAGGTTCTGTGCCCCCCTAAGCATGTAGTTCAGCAGATTCAGAATAGTTTTTTCCCTTATCAGTTCAGTCCCTGAGTACTTGTGCATTAAGACAACAAATATCCACAGTTAACGGTGTGTCACATGGCAGTTCAGTGGACGTGCCAATTTTCTAATGAAGTTGGGTTGTTGGCAAACACACCAGTCATCATATATTGAAAGAGGTCTTCTTTTGTGTATTTCCAACACACTTGAGTGCTTCTAAAGATACCAGTTACATAATTGTCTAAGGGCCAAGTGAGGGGTGAAAACACATCCATCCAGTGCCAGTACAGAAACAAATGAAAACAGTGGAATTAAAAGCAAAGTGGTACCGAGTTTTGTTAAGCCTTAATAGATACTATATGAATTTGTCAGTTGTGCTGAATATACACAGTTTTATGAGTATGTGATATACATTAATGTAGCATCTCAGGAGTAATATTGTTTTAAGACAAAGCAAGTATTGTTGGTATTTAAATTGCTTCTTCCTAGTTGTAGCTTAGTTATTATTTAGTTTATTCTGAACATTTTTTTCTTTTTTTTTTTTTTAAAGAAACAAATTAAGAAGGAAATACTGGTAATGCAGCAACACATTCTTAAGGCCTAATGTGGTGTGTGACTGGATTACTCTTTAATACCAGGACATGTTACTTTTAACACCTTGCTTCTTTTGTAATCACCAATTAGTTAAATCAACTGAGGTACTGAGGTTTCAGTCACTAATGTGCAGCAGGCCTCATGAATAACTTAGCAAATTAACCTTCACAGTTTGAATGAAGATATGCTTTAATCTTCCCACCCAAAAAAGACTTAAAGTGGGGGAGGGGATTGTACTAATTATTGAAAATGTTACCTCTACAGAAAGAAAATGTGATTGCTTTGAACAATGTTACCAGTTTACTGGCATGTGTGATTAAAAAAATATAAAATCAAAAACCATAGAAAGGACTGCAATATATATTAAATTAAAAAAATCAGTTGTGAGTTCAGCCAAACAAGCCTCACTCAGTTCAGGTAAGTAGTTTAAAATCAGACCTGTCTCATACCGGACTTTTCACTGGAATGGTGAAATATATAATGAAATTCAACAAGGAAACTGGAAAAAAAGCCAAATTGGTGCAGCAAAGTGGTTAATAGGATCATTAGCCTACTCGCTGTATTTTTTTGGACATTGTGTTCCTGTACCATAGTGCTCCAGAGCAGATTGCAGGAACAGGCTGACAGTTACTAGCTAACTCAGCAGTGCTGGGTGCAAACTGCCATCTTCCTGTGGATTTACAGCTGCCACTTCTGCTACTTCAATTAGTTCTATAGCACACAGATGTTGCTTAAATGTTGCTGCTAATGATACTGCAATAAGCGTAAGATTCATGCCATATTTTGAGGCACGTAAATTTCTCAAGTGGCACAATTAAAGTGGAAATATTAGGTGGGGAGAACTTGGCAGTCTCTAGAACTTGGAAAGCGCACCCGCTATGCAATAATGGGTCAAAAATTCATTCAAGTTTTACTGCTGTTCAGAGTTTTAAAAGACTTTTCACAGTTGAATGCAAAGTAGTAAAAACCAGAGTATTAGGAAATGAGAATGCTGTTCTGTTATTCAGACATGACTTTTATTTTTAAATTGAAATCACATGTTTACCTTCACTACTGTTATTGCATGTTGAATATCTACTCTTGAAAGATGTATTTAAGAATGTAAAAAAAAAGTTTTTAAGCAATTAATTCATAACTGTTCTTGTATGAAAGTTAGGAATGTCAGTCACATTAGTAAAAAAAAAAAATTGTTTCCCAAATCACACACACAGACAGCATCAATCATTTCAGACGCCAGATGTAGCCTCCGAACTGTAGCCTGACAACAAATCTCATGTTTGTGCAGCTACCAAGCAATTATTCTTTCCATTATATCTCTCAATGACAGATCTCCAAACCCAGGTCTGTAAAAATTAGAGTTTGGGCTTATACAGTTGTGTCAGGTCTTTAAATAAATAAATAAGAAAACTTATCATAGCTGCAGTGTTTATGAGCTTGTCAAAGTACATGTACATAATTTTCATCAAAATTTCTTTTACCTGATTTTCAATTCTCCAGGATTAGATTTATCAACAGCTCATTCTAGGTAAAGCTCTGTGCCTGTTTCCAAGTGGCTTTTCCATGTAAAAGCAGTACTTTAGAAAAGAAAGGCCTGTTGTTTTGACTGTATTTGTGCAATTAATAAGCTTTCTTCCCCTGAAATGCTTAACATTTGGTTGAATCATTTATTTTTAATTTACTGTTTTGAGGTGTCCAGTATATTAATCTGTAGTTCTTAATTAGTCTTCAATATCTGTCCTCTCAACTGGTATTTGGGACAATATAATTCACTAACAATGCATTTGGATGGCAAAGTAATACTGACAGAAACACTAAGTCATGAGGTAAACATAAAGAAAAAACCATTGGTAATCCAGACTATTATTTCCACTTAATGTTTAATTATGTGTATTGTGAGAAGGACTGGGAGATCAACTTTTATTTTAGAACATCTAAAATAGTTGGTATTTAAATTTTAAAATTAAATTATTAAAACAACTATCTAACCATAAAACAGCAAAGTGCCGTGCAGCCAAGCATTGTATCTAAATTACTTATTTTCTACCAAAGTGCTCCAACATTTTCATTTTTCTATATTGCTCCATAGCTTTCCTGGTTTTGATTATTTAACAACAAATCTTACAGATGTCAGTTTTGTCTTGTTAAAGCAACAAGGACAATAAGTTCCAGCTGACCTCAGTACAATGAATCTTGCAAGAGCACAATATGTATTTTATACTGGCAGTGAAAACCTTACATGTAATTGAGAGAGAGAGAGAAATGTCACTGTAGCATTTTTGTTGACACTGCACTATCTGTGTGTGTGTGTGTGTGTGTGTGTGTGTGTGTGTGTGTGTGTGTGTGTGTGTGTGTGTGTAAGGAGCCAAGAACCTGGCAAACAAGGGTGTAAGCTGCAAGATGTTCACATTGAATACAAGAACTTGTCTGTCTGTCTTTCTTTTTTAGTCTAGCATTATGAGGTCAGATTCTCAAACTAATGAAACATTATCATAATAGGAAGTGGCACAGGGAAAAATATAAAGCAATGTTTAACATTCAGACAGGCTAAAGGCATATGGAATTTGAAACCAGTTGCTAAAATGGGTTCTGTTTTTCCAAACATGTTGTCTTCCATAATGCTTAATGTACTGTTTATGTATATTGTTCTTGCACTATATATTGATTTGATATGCTATGCTACAATATTTTTATTCATACTTCCTTGGCTAGGCTGCCAGCTATAGAAAAATTAATGTCTTGGTCCAAATTATTTCTACAGTGAATTATATAGCTAAATAATTACCTTCTGTAGGAAATAACTTGAATTGAATGAATATCAAATATAACACTTTGGTATATGTTTTTGGCTATATTATTCATAGAATCATAGAATATCAGGGTTGGAAGGGACCTCAGAAGGTCATCAAAGCAGGACCAACCAACCCCAACTAAATCATCCCAGCCAGGGCTTTGTCAAGCCTGACCTTAAAAATCTCCAAGGAAGGATATTCCACCACCTCCCTAGGTAACCAATTCCAGTGCTTCACCACCCTCCTAGTGAAAAGGTTTTTCCTAATATCCAACCTAAACCTTCTCCCACTGCAACTTGAGACCATTACTCCTTGTTCTATCATCTGGTACCACTAAGAACAGTCTAGACCCATCCTCTTTGATACCCCCTTTTAGGTAGTTCAAAGCAGCTATCAAATCCTCCCTCATTCTTCTCTTCTGCAGACTGAACAATCTCAGTTCCCTCAGCCTCTCCTCATAAGTCATGTGCTCCAGCCCCCTAATCATTTTTGTTGCCCTCTTCTGGACTCTTTCCAATTTTTCCACATCTTTCTTGTAGTGTGGGCCCCCAAAATGGACACGGTACTACACATGAGGCCTTACCAATGTTGAATAGAGGGGAACGATTACATCCCTCAATCTACTGGCAGTGCCGCTACTTATACAGCTCAAAGTGCCCTTAGCCTTCTTGGCAACAAGGGCACACTGTTGACTCATGGCCAGCTTCTCATCCACTGTAATCCCTAGGTCCTTTTCTGTAGAACTGCTGCCTAGCCATTTGGTCCCTAGTCTGTAGTAGTGCATGGGATTCTTGCATCCTAAGTGCAGGGCTCTGCACTTGCCCTTGTTGAACCTTATCAAATTTCTTTTGGCCCAATCCTCTAATTTGTCTAGGTCCCTCTGTATCCTATCCCTACCCTCCAGCATATCTACCACTCCTCCCAGTTTAGTGTCATCTGCAGACTTGCTGAGGGTGCAGTCCACGCCATCCTCCAGATCATTGAAAAAGCAAGGCATTCTGTGCATATTGATATGAACTGCCCATTGTATGCAAAAAACAGAAGACTTCACAATAATATCAAAAATATGTTACTTAAAATTTGCAAACCAATATTCCTATGCCATTTGTCAGCATGTGAGCTGTTTGTAGATTTTTGTGGATATCACCTTTCCACTAGGTATGGAAAAGGCTATTTGTAAAAAAAGTAATATCTATATAGAAATCTGTTGAGATAAAAAAAATAAGAATGATCTACAACTAAAGGTAACTCAAAATGAAATAGCATCCAGAGGTATGTGGCTCTCGACTGTCCATCAGTATCCGACCCATGTGACAAAGCCTATAGTATCTCCAGATCCATCAGTACAACTGCCTGTAGAGCTTACCAAATAGCTAGACCCCATTACTGGAAGAATATCACCTCTAACTGAGCACATAAGCCAAGATCTTCCTTCAACTGACACACAAAGAGAAGAAAAGAAGAGGCTGTCTTCCTGACCCAAAACACTAACACATTTTTATGATTTAATATGGTGACACGAGAAACATGTTGACAGGAAAAAACTTGAGATTTTTTTAAAAGAAAATTAAAACAACACAAAAAAATTTTTGCAAGACATTTTAATTCAGTAGATTTGTAATTTACAAACACTTTTTTATTAGCTATGAGGAATTATGCTGATTTATTGACCCAGATAACAAAGACAAGGTGTATTGACTCCAAAAGTGGGATCCCCCCAGGGCCCAGAGGTTACGTCAGGCATTTTATACGTCTTGCACACAATACTTGAGATACTTCCCATTATTACATATTTAAACCCTGCTCCTTCTCCCATTGAGGTCAAAAGCAAAATTCCCACTGATGTCAAAACTGTAGGATCGAGCCCGTATTCATGGTAATGTGTATATTTTTAGTAATGTGCTGCTGTTTCACTTAAATGGGACCCTAAGGTTAGCCTCTGTGCATGTTCCTAGAGCTTCTACTTTCCCTATTAGTAGGTTTTCAGCATACCATACTGTGTGTACTGCCACACAGCAGGAGGGATTCAGGAATCAGTAGTTTCATTTATCTTAAGATGCATGTTTAAAAACAGCCATAGACACTGTACTAAATAGGGATTTGAACAGCTCTGCTCATATGAGTACATTCTCTCCTCACTGAGCACAAACTACTGCTATTAACCAACAGTTGTAGTATTTTCTAACATTGAAATGTGCATAATAGTTTGCGCTTCACCAAATAATAAAAAAATTAAAATGGAAGATCCATAAGCTGACCTGAATTTGTTTTTAAAACTATATATTTTTCAATAGCTCATGCAAGAGAAACCACCATTTGTTCATGCGAGTTTTTGAAATAAGTCTCTAGGAGTCTTTGATTTGTATTCATGAAAACGGAATCAACATGTGATGATAATTTTATGCGATTTCCAAAAAGAGAGTGCCCTTTTCCTACATAATTTATCGTTTCTGTGATTCATCAAAGATTTTTGTCCTCTAGCACATAACTGGTCATCTGTGATTTATACACCAAAGAAGTAAGTAGCTCCAAAATGGAGTAAAAGGGCTATATCTGTGTTCACAAAAAAATGAGAATGTTTGAAAAAAAAATCTTTGTTTAAGTTACTGCAGCAGTATAGGAATTGCAACTTAATACATTGTGAAGTTGCAGAGGGGTTTATGTGTGGAGTTAGTCAGCATTGCTATTTAGAAAAAAATAATGTAAATTCTATGTAGTTACCCTAGCAACTGCCATAGCATGTTGTATTTGTGCTTTCTGATAGACAGTCTGGGCCATGTTCATGCCTAGTGTAACTCTGTTGCCTTCACCAGGGATGAATTTGGTCCCGTGTCTTTTTTTTTAAAGAGGCTCACACAGCAAAGTGGTAAATGAACATTAACATCTTTAAATGTTTTCAGATAAGTACATTATGCAGTCTGAAATGCAACTGGGAATGCCTTCACTTCTCCTATAAACCAGATGGTCCACCAAGACCTGCCCTTGTAAGCCTGGGTAATAGAAGCAAACCTATGCTTCACTGTCTTAACCACAAAAATTCAACAAGTGTCTGTATCAGCTCATTCTCTTGTCTGAAAAAAAGAAAACAAATGTGTTCATTTCCTTTTCAAAAAGATTTACAAACTTCCTTCCGCCTCTGACTTTGACAGTTTGTTTCTATTTCAAATACCCTTTGTAATCTATTAAGATATCTAGGACAGTCTTCCCCCCCTCACTTCAATCCATGTCCTCTTGTTATTTAGGAATTAATTATGATGATATCTCATATAACTCATTAGTATCAATTAATTCTTTCCCTTTCATGATTTTATATAGCTAAATTAGATTGCCTCTTAGGACCTTAATAATCAGTATTGGACTCATTTAGTCATCTTTTCTCCCCTCCTCCCAATTTCGCTAGGAGTTAGATGATGCATCTCTATGGCCATGATCACCGCTAGCTCTATGACCATGATGTACCAAGACAGCAACATTCCACTGGAACTATGAAACTGTGGATAGAGGGTAGTCACTTTTCTCTGTACACAAGGACCTCTGGGCTCGGTCTTTCTTCTATGAGGGAACTGATATACATGAATGTTTGGAAGCCATAAATACTATGGCATGGAACATTAGGAATATGCCTAACAATAAGCTACTGTAAGACTGGTTTAATTTTTAGTTAAATGGTCAGTGGAAAAAAAACACATGGAAAAGGTAGCTTGTACCCAGTCAGTGAACTCAAATTAAACAGAAATAGTTTTGAAGATCCCTTACTAACAGTTTATCTCAGTCAAAAGGTATTGTACTGAAATGGTATTGTCTAAGCCAATCAGAGTGCAGGCATGCTGTACAGTGACAGTCTTACTCCGCTTCAACTCCCATATTTCACTTTCTATCTTTTCTAGCAATCCAACTTATTCCTGGTATCCATGGCAATGTGCATGGCAGAGAGTAACTGACCAGTTTGCTTGACCAGTATGAACAGTGATTTAGCATCTTTGCTATTGCCCCAAGAAACTCATTTGTTTATCTGCCTTCATCAAAACTAGCATCTTGAGTTATCTGTTTTTAATGAATTTTCCAAACACACTTTCAGGCTATTCTTGGTTCTCGATAATAACCTCTTGTCTGGAGGCACTAGCTCTGTAGCTCTGATGAAAGTGTCTCTTCACTGCACAGTTAACCTGGGCTCTTCCTCATGTTTAGCCTACTCTCTTACCAGAAAAATCTCTGGCTGGGTTTAAAGGTGCTTTAATCTTGGGCTAGATTACCCAGCTGGGGATATTGGTTAGTGAGTCTAGGTTCTGGTTTAACTCAGGTTGGAACATGCATGCTTTGCAGTGAGGATGCAGGAAAAATCATTTGAATACTGATAGTCCTCTAATGCCTTGCCACAATTCTTTGGAATGGGAAGGAATCCTGGAGTGTCTCAGCACAAGGAACCATGGAATATGCCCCTGGACACAAATGGGCGAGTGTAGAAACATTGAGGACACAGTAACATGGGTGAAGGGCCTTACAATGAAGATGCTTAGACCTGGGCTAGGCTGATACAGATGCTCTGTGCCACCGACCATGTAAATCACCCAGGTTAACTATCCAATGAAAACATACTCTGACATGGCTGCTTAGCTGAACGTTTCACCCTGTATCTAAGTTTTTAAGGCCATAATATATAAATGATTTGAAAAATGATATTGTGGATATAATTGCTTATCGTGCAAACATAGAGCCTTTTTTGTCTCTGTTCCTTATGAATCTTCCTGGATGGTAACCCAGACACAATGGGTTGCAAAGCTGATGTAGATTCAAACACAAATGTGCAAACCTTATTGAAATTCATACTATTTAAAGATGTTCTCAGTCAGGTGGTTAGATCAAAGCAAAGCAATGCTAAGTACAAGAGGAGTTATAAGCTGCAAAGAAAACCTCACTTAGGGAAAATAAGATGCCTATACATGAATTAAGGAAAAGGTACATTTCTACAAAGGTTAGTGGGATGCTTAGTCATCACATACTATGGTTGCATAAGGTAAGTGAAGAACACCAGATTGCCATGTGAAAGATTTTTATAGTTAAGAATTTGGAAAACAGAAATGTTGTTATAATAAGAATTGGGAAGGTGGGCACAGAGTTATGTTAGAAAACAAGGGATCCCGTTTATTTTTTCCAGTGAGAAAGTTGGTAAATGATTATATTGATCCCTTACTGTGTTTGGTCTCCTACTCACTGACAGATAGAGCAATTGAAATAGTTAAATGGTGTAGTAAAAAGGGGGTCTGTCTGGCAAAGTGGACGTTATAGGAGTAATTTTAAAGTTTTATAATGTGGCCACAATTGGGTAATTCTCACTTATGTTCATTATACACAACATGAGAGGTCATATTAGTCAAAGTATGAATATTTTTAAACTTTGCATACACAAAGAGTTGAAATTTGAAATTAAATTAAACCCAACTTCAGTGTGGAGAAATGATGACTTTCTACTTCAGTAGATACTTGGTATATGCATAATTTTTAGGCTATTCATTTTTCTATGGCTAACATTTCCCATATTTCAGTGAGCTGACTGCCCGGGAGGGAGCATTGATTTTTCTCCCATCAGTTGCAATAGTAATTCAAGCAGCTAACAACAAGAGGAAGTATTTTGTTCAATTTTAGACAATATTATCATTCACTCCTAAGCGATGCCCAAGTGGAAGATACCTCAAAAGATTAATTTATAATTAGGTTATGTTGTCTTTCTACTGGAAACCAAAATGTGACCACAGTTCCTCCAACACAAATCATTGAGACGGAGTCTGTTTCGTCCTTGATGGGGTAAGTGGAATAGAGTGTATGTTTTGGGTTTGAGTGAGCCTGAGAGTTAGAGAGAATGAAAGGTTATATGTGTATTTATACATTTTAGGCCAAAAATCAATCGGATTACATATGTTGATAGCCCTTTGCACAACTTTAATGTTAGCCCAATTACTGGCTTTTGTTCAGTAATTAATAAAGTATGTATCTTAGGTACCGAGTCTTTACTGCAAGCTTAACAACAGGGCTCAGGGTAATAATGAGGCTCTGTATTCTCCACTCAGTCATTCATTTAAATCTTATACTTGTGTGTACAACAGACTTACTGTGCTGACAGTGAGAGGACTTATTTGTGCACATCCAAAGGTTATGGCTCCTCCCACACGTAAAGGACCCTGCCTGAGGAAGTAATTCTGAGACGAAGTGAAAGGGTGTGGCTATTTGACCCGCCTCTTGGATGGGAAAACCCAGAATGGAACAATAATAGAAGCAATAGGAGGAGAGCTTCCTGTGTGCTGTCTTTCAGCTATAAATAGGTCTGATTCTTTGCTTTATGTGCTCACCACAACTGTATGTCTGTATGTATGTATTGCCAGAAGAAAAGAAGATATTTCTCTTATAAAGACTCTCTCTGCAATTGGTGGCAGAAGTGGAGGAAGAGGAATAGGCTCCTTCGGGACTGGGCAAAGAGGAAAAGGAAGTGTCCAGACTTAGATGTGGGGTGGGGTCGGGGGTGGACACTGTCCTTCCACGTGACCAAAGTTGGGCAGAATATTTATATGCTAGGCAGTTCTGGAGAAGTCTTCTCTCATTAGCAATACCCACCTTTGGAATCTGAGTAGAACCAAGTTTTGTCATGATCTATTGTGGGCATTACACTAGTTGCCTTTATCTTTGGGGGCTGGGAGGGAATTTTTCCCTCCCCTCCTGATTGGCCACGGTGGGGTGGGTATACTTCCCTTTCCCACAGCTGGTCAGGCACCTGTGGGAATGGGGGGGTGGGGGGAATGTGTGGGCAGGGAAGTTAGGTTAAAATGTTAAAATGCAACTTAGTAAATAAATGAAATGTGGCCGTTATCCAGGGCAGATGTATTTGTTATGTAGGAATTTGTCCTGATTTTTCTTGGTGATCTTGGAGCATGTTAAAATAAGAGCATCATAATTGAGGGGTTGGGGTGTTGACACTTTAGCAAAAGTGTCTAAAATCCAAAATGTTAATTGGTCATTGACATTTAAAAAGTACAAACAAAAAATAGCATTTTAGACAGCCTAACTAAAAATCATTTCCCTTCCAAAGTACTCAGCATTCATTATTACCTTGACTTTTGTGGTATCTCATTTCACTAATTCTCCAATCGCCAGAGTTTTTTAAATTAGATAGTATCCGAAAAACAAGAAGAAGAAGAAAGACTTTCTGAGACAATCCCAATCTTTCAAAGAAAGCTGCAAGCAATGTTTCCTCTAATTTTTTCCATCCATGTGAGGAAAGAATTGTATTATGTGCATCAATATTGAGATCATGTGCAGATGTGTGACACCAGTAGAAACAAAAAAACCTGGATATAATATGTATTTGTTAAAAGTTAGCATAGGGACAATTACTCCAGCCAGGACTAGTTAGGCATTTTAGAACTCACTACTCAAAGAATTAAATTTAAGCATAAGAGAGAAATAAAATTATGAATTGCATAGACCAGTCAAAAACTAAAACAGCATTCTGAAAGAATAAAATCACAGAGAATATATGTGCATTGCAGGAAATACTAAGTATCAACAACAAAAATAACACAAGTATGTTGGGAGGTGAGGGTGAGAGCGACTGTGTGTGTGTGTGTGTGTGTGTGTGTGTGTGACTGTATACTTGTGTGAGAAAGACTGTGTGTGTGTGTGACAGGGTGCGTGTGTGTACGTGACAGAGATAGTGTGTGTGCTGCCTGCTGGGTAAGTGTAGACTGTGTGCTGTCTCTTTAAGCACAGTGGCGCTCACCAGGAGGCTCATTCAGACTGCAACACCTGCCAGCAGCTCCCTCCTGCTCCTGAGCCCTGTTTCATCCTCCCCATAGATGGGGTATGTTACCAGGGTGGAATGGGATACCCTGACATCAGCGCTTCCTCCCTCCCCCTCACCCCACCTGATCTGCAGAGCAAGCAGGAGGGTGCCAGGAGCAGTTGGTCAGGGACTCCAAGGCAGAGCGCAGGAACAACACGCAGAGCAGCAGGTGGAGGGGCACCTGAATATGTGCTCTGCTAATCCAGTGCTTGGCATTTGGTTGACTCTTGGGTGGCCGCACAGTTTAGAGGGAACACTGGCTAGAAAGTTCTAGAAAGTTTGTATGATCACTGGGCCTGATCAGCCCCTTCCGAGGGAAAACCATTAGAAGAATCTAAGGAAGAGGAAATAACAAGTTTTAAATTAATGACGATTTCTTCCTAATTGTTCCATCAGATGATGGGGAAAGAGTCTGCACCCTAGGATTGCAATGGAACAAGCCACAGTGTCAGCTACTAAACCCTTCAGATTACCTCAGTCCATCTATGCAAAGACCTTTCTCCAAGACAGCTCTTCTCCCTGGCCTATCCATTCACCACTCTCACCACTAGGCCCACAGAACACACTTCATGGCATCTGAGGCAAAATGGACTTCCACTGTGCTAACAGCTGATCTTCACTTTCAACATGTCCAGCTGGGAGATCCTGAGCATGTGATCAGGCCCATTGTTAATAACATGTGACGCTATGCTGAGTAAAATCATCAGGGTAAAGAAATGTTGTGCTTCAGGCATAATAAACTGATCATCTACAGAAGCAAGAAAGGACTTTCCTCTTAATGAGCTAGCTGCGTTGTGATTTTCTTCACTTCCCTCCAAAGCCTTTATTGGTCTTTATATGGGGTGGGATACCAGCTATGTGGCCTAGGCTCTAAGTAGGTATGGCAAATTCTGTTCCTAGAAGTAGAAAATAAAGCTATAGTACGTTTTGATCCTTTATGTAAATATCCATAATTATCCTCTCATCTATGAGTTAGCATGAGAACCCAACTTTATGAACTAGGCTTTACAAACATAGGTGATATGATTAAAAATAGGCCCTGACTATATTTCCAGATGGGATAGAGAATGCACCTTGCAGCCTCAATGCTGAGAGAAGAGCAGCCTTGGAGTCCCAGCCTGCGCTTCTCCCCATCCTAGCCCCACTTTCTCTAGCAGTGTGGTGCTGTCAAGTTCTTTTGAAGTAGCTGCCTTTCCCCAGAGCATTACCTCTGCTGTATGGTGGAGAGCTTGCTATGAGTGGAGAGTGCCCCATCAGCACTGTGGCCAACTTGGGAGCAAGCAAGCCCCTTTTCTTCTTCTGGGTGCCATTTGTTGTCCTATGACCTATCCCTTCCCTCTTCTGGATTAGGTTTCTTGCTATACTTTACAGGAGCAAGGGAGGAATTTTCCCCTTGTTGCCAATTAGTCTGTGTTCATGAGTTTATTCCTCCGTCTCTTCTCAGCAGCCTGGAGGCTAGTGTTAATATTGATCTGGTTGTTGTAATTGTGCCTGGAACCAACTTGGTTAAAAGGGTGTACGGATCCTGGGTAATCTGAGCATGGATCAGGAATGGATAGAGCATCCCCTATAGATGGAGTATATGTGACGTTAATTGACCATCTCCTCCTCCTGTGCTGGACCAACGGTGCCAGATAGTTTTAGTCGAGTTCTATCAATAAAGTTGTGGCCTGTTTAAACAACATTATTATAGTGTCTGAGTCAGGAAAGGTAAAATACAGAAGTAAGTCCTGGTTCATTTTTAAAGTGTACTATTGTCTCTACATAATGGGCCAAATTCTGATCTAATTTACACCAGTGTAAAAGTAAATCTTCAATGAAGTCATTGGTGTTACAATAAAGTATAACCAGTATTAGGGAGACCAGAATCAGACCCAACATCTGTTGTACTTATAAATATCTTTTCCCTGGCAATTATATTGTATGTTGTTAAGTGGAAGCAGTTTCAGCATACTTATGGATTGTGAAGTATCTATCCTGCCCATCTCTGCAGTATTGAAAGTCAACACAACAAAAGAAAACTTCAGATCAATGTAATTGTTTACTTCCAAATATAAGTATACCACTGTGAAAAATTATTGTCCTAATAAGAATGACAACAGATGTACTCTCTAACCACTGTTCTACTTTGATTTTTTGACCTTTTGACCTTTGTCTTCATTTAAGTGAACATTGGCTACATAATATGTAGCTTTTGTAGATGCTAGTTAGGAGGTATTATTGACTTGGAATTATAAATATTTAATCTTCACATTAAAAATATGGGACAGAATAGCCATTAGAGTCTGACAATAAAAAGGCTTTCTCTTTTGATCAAGATGGTAAAAGAATGTAAGACAAGATTTTTATTAAGGTAAAACAAAAATTGAAATTGCTGACAGAAACACTGTAAATTTGACCACAAGAAGCTCAGTTGTGACTGCCAAAATGTTTGTTGTAGCATCTAAAATTGTTCTTTCTGTTGTGTCTTATATTTGAACTCAGTATAAGAGCTGTGCAAAGTACAAGCAGTTCACACAAACAAAAATAGATGGTTTGTTTGTCAGCTACTGTTAAGAATGGAGGAGAAAAGTTCAGCACAGGATAAAAAGCTTAAATCTTTATTTTCCACACAGAAAGTGAAGTCCTTACATTATAAATTACTCAGTCCTTGTCCTTGGCTTGGCAGCTACTACAAAATGGCATGAACATTACATAATCTTAAATATTGATTCTTGTTAGATAAAACCATTCTAAGAGCACCACCATCTACACACACACACACACACACACACACACACACACACACACACACACAAAATTATCTGTTACATACTGCGTTGATATTGGCCTAGTATTTTAAGTCAGCACAGTTCATGGGTTGTTCATATCAATACACTGATTAGTTCAATTATAAAAAATAAATTTAGAAAGCCTTTTTGAAGTGAC
The DNA here is from genome assembly GCA_032164245.1 of Sternotherus odoratus. Classification (NCBI taxonomy): domain Eukaryota; kingdom Metazoa; phylum Chordata; order Testudines; family Kinosternidae; genus Sternotherus; species Sternotherus odoratus. The sequence goes on along the minus strand of JAVMKO010000005.1, from coordinate 86,247,990 downwards.
AGTCTTTTATTATAGTTGAGCATTGCAATGTTTAGTGAATGGTTCTGGCCAAATTGCGCATTCAGTAACATTGTTATGCATTGAGTTACTCCTGATTTACAGCAGTATAATTGAGAGCAGAGTTGGGTACTGTATGTACTGACATAGCTAACTTGCCATGGCTATGGAGTTTGGACCACTCGGAGAAATGAGAAGGTATCTTGCTCGGATATTGTCACAGCTGGGTGTGCTGTGACTCAGTCATGAAGCATAAAAAACGGGCCAGGCTGGGATGGTCAACTATGAGTTTTAGCAAATATTGTTTTTTTTTCCCCAAAGAAAAATATTGGCAATCCAGTGGTCTGTGCCACAGGATGAACTGTGCTTTAAGAAGGTTTCATGTCCTGGCTCTGACCTGTATCTAGTGTGCCCTTGGATCAATAGAATTTTTGGGGCTTGTAGAGCAGGCATCATTGGAATTGCTGGGTAGAAGCAAGGCCAGATAGGGATGGGAAGAAGTGGAATGTGAGCTATTTTTTCAGGGTGGAAGGAGACCTGTGGAGAACAGGCAGCTCTCCACTGGGAGTCTGGAAGAGAACAGTAGTGGCTGGTAGGGGGCTGGGGAGGGATTCATGATTTCCTGAAACTCCAGCACGATGGAATAAACCCCTCCTCTGCGTAGAGAATTAAAACATGGAACCATTGCTTGTGTGGTCTCAGAAGTCTGTCAGTTCCAAGGCAAAAGGAATAAGCTGAGTGGGAATGGACAGAGTCATTCCTACTGTTGATAAGCAGGTGGGTCTATGGGTGCCAAAAAAAAGGACACTGAGCTGAAGAGAAAACTAGCCTTGGAAAGGTCTGGTCAGGGGAACTCTGCATGAAGGGCAGGACAGCACCAATGTTTGTAGGAGGAGCACAAGCATTGATGCGGCAGTTATGGGAGTGTCTCCTGGAGCTGATGAGTCATTTAACACTGAGCTGAAAGGAGAAGACATTCATGGTTATATATCCTTGAAGGAGAAGTACCCAAAACAAAGTGACAACCATAAAAATCAGGCAGGATGAAAGAAGGAGACAAGCTAGCTGAGGAGCATCAGGCCACTTTAGAAGAAAGAGAGCGCCTGCTCATTATGGTTACTGAGCTGGAGATTGTTAGGCTTCAGATCTCACAGTCACAAAGAAGAAGGCATATGTGAATTTCAAATAAAGCCTGAAGAACTTGCCCTGGAGTGGAGAGCCTGTGGCTAAGCAAACCCTGATTACAGGACAAGCAACACCTGGGTTCAACCAGGCAATACCAGGATAAAAAGAGAAGGGAGGAAACCGGAACTAGGGCTCTAAACAAACTTGAGGGAGCAAGAAGACTGTTTTGTTCTGAAAGATTTTGTGTTGGACTACTGGGACAGAGACAGTGAACTGGGTTTTGGGCTTGGAGGGCCAGTGTGCACCAGAGAACTAAATAAATGGGATCTCTTCTGGGTATTGTTTGAATTACTTTGTAAACTGAATTTTAAAGGATGACTGAAGAGATGTCAGAGCCAGAGGCACGCTGCGATAAAGTGACCTCTGTCCATGAGGGGGCGCTGAAGGGGCAATCAGTGGCCACAACACTATGGGTTGTATTATCTTTGCTGGGCAGACCCCTACTTCTGGAAAAACTTCCAGCTCACACAAACAGTTAGCTCATGCACAGCTATCATCAGTGGAGTCCATGTCTCCAAGTTACCAAAGGCTAAACATATTGTAGAGGCAAAGGACTTTCTCACTGATGGTCCTGGCCTTCTGTGGGCTTCTCAAGAGCACCCAAGTTTGGGGAGGGGGCCTACAGATCATTCTGTGGGGAGAAAACTAACAGAAAAATCCCAAAGGATATCTGTGAGGAGGAGAGAAGGGGAGATCTCATCAGGACCTCTATTTATTCTCTCTCCTTCTCCTGAGGTGAAATGATACAGGCCAATAGGGCTTGTGTAACACCAGTAATATCAATGGCAGAGATAGGCAAGACCAGAATCAGACCCTTAAATGAGCCATTTAGGCAAAGGGACTGTGATATGAATATGTTTTTGAGACCTTTGTTGTTTCACAATGCAAAATGTAAAATGATCTATTTACTGAATAGCACTAATACATGTTTATTATTTTTGGAGCAATTATAGTTTCTGTTTTGACATCTGCCAGTTACTGAAGGCAGGTTTTTTTGACATGTTTGCCATACCATAAAGAAGTGTTTTCAGAGCATTATTTGTCTTTTAAAGTGCTGCTCTGAACCTGTGTTGTTTCAGAGTGTCAGACCAGTTCCCTCCTCAGTGTGGAATTGATGAGGAGTATTGGAAAGGTTACCATTAGAGGCAGTGCAGATCAGGAGTAGTATAACAAATCTGGAAAAGGAGGGCTCAGCCTAAACTTACATTAAGCAGTGAGTCTGCAACTTTATTTCAGCAAACTTTTACCAGTAAATATTGGTTTAGAACTGAAAACTAAAAGCCTTATGAGTAATTTCCCCATGAAAAACAATGTTCATTTCTTTTTATGTTTTGATAAACAGAACTTTTTGAAAGGTTCCAGTGTACTGCACAACTTACAACCTTTTAAGGTTCTCCCATTTATACTGACTACACATGACACCTACTGAAAACCACAGGTTAGCAGAAACAAAAATAGCATTAAAACATTGTAAAGCATTTGATAAGATGCTGTCTGCTGTATCTGTAATCTCCCTTCTTTGTATTACAGAAGTACGGAATAGAAGCTGACAAATACAAGCATGTTTACAGTAGCACTACTATTTAATTAAAAGTCTTGTCCGACTCAGTCTTCTTTTATTCCCATCTCCAACTAGTCCTTCATGTTGAATGCAGGTGGTGGAGGGAGGAGGTACCGAGGGTAATTCTTGTCTATCATATTGTTGATTTTGCTGACCTACTGTGGTAGGCTTGATTTTCACTCAATTGTAAGATAAACCAAACAAGAAACATTCTGTGTAATAACATTCAAATTGCAATGACAGCTTTTGGGGAGCTCAGACTGATTTGGGAAATAATGTGGCAATATCACTTGAACAAGTAGTCGGTCCCTAAGTCATGCAGACTTGCCATTGTGGACCAAAAAGAAAACAGAGTTTAATGAGAAATCTAGATGATGAACAGGTCTCCAGTCCCTCGGCAACATACCTTTCTGTAAGAAAATGCAAAATCACAATATGTTTTTATCTGTCTCACGACCCCCCTAGTTCCAAGCTGCATTTTAAGAAAATGTGTCTGTCTTATAAAGATGATTGTGGTATTGTTGGTCTAATTCAACTTCTAGAATTCAATAGCAGGTTCCCTCCATTTATCTTCACCAATGAAGACAATATCATTCTGTTTCTTCAGCAAACATAGTGCACAGCAGGACTTGGCAACCTTTCAGAAGTGGTGTGCCGAGTCTTCACTCTAATTGAAGGTTTCGTGTGCCAGTAATACATTTTAACGTTTGTAAAAGGTCTCTTTCTATAAGTCTATAATATATAATGAAAATATTGTTGTATGTAAAGTAAATAAGGTTTTTAAAATATTTAAGTAGCTTCATTTAAAATGAAATTTAAATGCAGAGCCCCCCAGACTGGTGGCCAGGACCAAGGTGGTGTAAGTGCCATTGAAAATCCGCTTGAGTGCCGACTTTGGCATACGTGCCAGAGGTTGCCTACACCTGGGTGTACAGCATGCTGTGGTGAATTGGCTGAGCAGTGATGGATCAGCAGGAGGCAGTGGAGTGTGATGTGATAGGTTGCCAGTGGGGGAGGATTCTGTGGCACTGAGACTTCTGGGAGAAGTGGGTCACAGAGATCTAGTGGAGTACCGGGTTGAAGGCAGGTGGTGGGTGGGTGTATTCATCACCTTAGGGCCTCTAGAGTTTTAGCAGCTGGCGTGCCTCTAGCACTTGGCTCAGCCATACCACACCTGACATTCTGTCAGGATATCAAGACCTGGCCTGCTGGAGACCCCACAAAAGATCCCCATTTACTATACAATTTCCTGTGGCATGAAAATATAGCGCCATTCTTCTCCCTTTGTTTCCTAACCCTGCTCCCCGTACAATCAATCTGGTGGCAAATTCAGCTATGGTAGTATTTAATGACCTTGATCTTCCACTGCTTACATGTACATACCATCAGTGTGAATTCTGCAAGAAGGAATTCAGGATTGATTTTTGGCTGTGATGAAACTGAATTTTGCAGTAAATAATTTTTTCAGCAGTATCTCTGTTCCTGTTTTTCTTGTTTGTATTATGCCTGATGAATGTTATGCTCTAAAGTGTGGTCAAGAATTATACCTGTGATTAACAGTGTAGTGGTTCTCTTATATGAACTAAGTGGAAATCACCAAATTCATTTTTACTTAGTATTTGAGCCCAGTTAGAGAGATGTGACTTTAATCCACTGCTCTACTTTGCTTCTTAAGTAATACATACATTTAAGATTATAGTCTGATTTTGAAAAATTTCTGTTCATCCTTCTCTAGCATTTGGTCTACCTTATATAACTCCTACTCTAGGTTTACAACCCTCTTCCCCTCCCAACAGAAACCATTATTACCTTCACATTCACCCAATGCAACTACCATCTGCCTCTATCTTAACTGAATGAACTTTATCCCCTGCTCCTCCTCTCATACACTAACCACTACATCCATCCCACCCCCTACCCTACTTGTACAACCCTCCCACAGACACTCAATTTGTCACCACCCCACATGAAGAGGTAGGTAGGATCTTAAGCAAAGGCTACCTGCATGGATTATGAAATGTGAATCTAGGCAGGAGGGAGAATTACATTTTTATGACGGCAGGTTTTTTGTTGTTGTTTATACAACCTTTCTATTCACATAGCTTGTGCTGTTATAATTCACCTTGTCTAAGAAAAGCTGGATTGAGCTCCTTCATAACTCAGTTAATGTCACTTGTGACTGTCCAACAAGTGTCTGTGCAGAGTGATGTGTGTCTGTCTATTCGTAGTACCTTAATGGATGTAGTCCATCTACAGCACTCCTGGATTCAATTAGTGGAGTAAACAAGCAATGAAATTAGGAATTTGAAATTGAAAACTAATTATTCTGCTTGGTATAATGTGGCATTTCTTACAGAGCACTGAACTAGATTTGTTCACTCAAATTCAAGATGAAAGGAAGGATGGCCTGGCTAGTAAACTAGTCTTCTTGTCTTCTCCTGGACAAGAACTCAGGAGATCCTGGCTCAATTGCTGGTTCTGTCACAGACTTCCTGTGTTACCTTAGGTAAGTCACCGTCCTAAACTACCCTGTGCCTCAGTTCTCTTATCTGTAAAATGGGGATACTAATACCCTTTCTCTTACCCTTTGTCTGTTTTCTCTAATCAAATTTTAATCTCTTTGAGTCAGAGACTTACTTTTTCTAGGTATGTATGTACAAAGGCTATCACAATGAAGCCATGATCTTCTTGGGGCCTCTATGTACTACATTATATAAATATAAGTAAAGCGGACATTGCAGTTTAAATAAGATATACTGACAACAATGGAATTTCATAACTAGCTGTGATGCATAACAAAGTATGTAATCCAAGTTTACAAATGCAAATATATAAATTTGAATGTATGAGCTGTGCTCAATTAATTCCCCATGTGAAGTATTTCCAATAAACAAACATTACCTTTATTTTATAGACTCCTCTTCCCCGTTTGACTCTGCTCTCACTTTGCTCTCTTATCAGAGTTCAGTTGCTTGTTATTCTGTAAGCTATTTTTATGAATTTTTGCCTTAAGAGAGTGGTAGAAATCACAAGAGGCTACACCAAAGGTAGAAATTCCTGGAAGCTACAGTATAACATTTCCTTCCTATTGTTTAAGTCATCTTTTGTGAATTTAACATTTGTGTGAGATCTGAAATTATTAGCAGTGAATCAGTATTCGATTATAGCTTAGAATGGACAGACTCATCTTAAGAAATCATTGTGCATTTAGGAAAATATCCAAATTCAGAAATTCAGTGACAGCATAAAGCACAATCTCCTTAGCCTCTGTAGCACTAGCAGCTTCTCCCTTTATCCAACAGTTGTTACATTTTTACACCTCTTTAAACATTGATTTAATAAACACATTTAACTGCATCATTCCTTATACTGTTTAACATAGCTATTGAGAACTTAGTTTAATGATGGAGCTGCAAGCAGTATCTCCAGGCACTGCAAAACCACAAGTACTCTTCATGCAAAATGAAAATAGCCTGTCCAATGGATAACTTTGCTTTAAAAAAACCAACCATTTTCTAAATTTAATGCTCTCATTTTTCACAATGGCTATTTCACAGATTATTTTTCCATTCACTGTCTTCTCTGCTCTCCCCCCCCCCCCAGCCACAGATACAACAGTAAATATTATCCTCTTTTCTCATAGTAGCTCTAGTCAACATGAAGTTCCATGGAACACAGAGTACTTGACATATTATTACAGGTTCAAGAATAGCAGCCGTGTTTTCTCCTGCTGATAATGGCCCATCCAGATTTAACAGCCTCTTAGAATTGGTATCTTATGTATAGGCTGACCATATGCCCCTTTTTGAACGGGACAGTCCCGTTTTTTACATATTTTTGGACCGTCTCGTCTTTTTAATACAAATATCAATTTTGTCCCGTTTTTTGTAAAAAATGGAAAGTGGCTTTACTCGCCTTTATTCTTTCCAGAGACAAACGCGTAGGGACCCATCCTGCCCTCACTGCGATCAGTAGCAACACTTCAGTGGGAGCAGGGCCCTTGAACTAACCAGACTGGGGCAGCTCTGTGGACACTACCCTCCCTCCCTGTTCGGTAGCTCTTGAGCCAGCAGCCTGCGGAGCGAGAGCCGAGATCTGGCCCCACGCGGCCGCCCCGTGCTCCGGGGCTCAAAAATGCACCTGCAGAGGATCTGTCTTTGCAGAGGACACAAGGGGTCGCACCTCCCCCCCGGTATTGGAGCTCAGCAGAAGCACCTGAAAACGCAGGCAAGGTGCAGGCAGCAGAGAGAGGGAGAAAGGCAAAGAGATCAAAATCGCCGATGAGCAAACTGCATCTCACCACCCAGCACCAGTGTCCCACCGCTGGACGAGTGATGGAAAAGATGCCCGAGAACTATTTATTTCTAACAACTTCCGGCCGGCAGCTCCCCCGCCGGCGCACCCGTCCCCACTTTGGCCCCCGGCTGCAGCTCCGGACAGCTCCGCTCCGCCGTCGGCTTCAGCCCGCCGCCCGCTGCCTCCTCTTCTTTCTATCCCTCCTTCTTCCCCCTTCTCCATCCCTTCCTTCCTCCCTTCTCTCTCTCCTTCCGTCCGCTGCCTCCTCTTCTCTCGCTCCCTCTATCCCTTCTCTCTATCCCCCTTCTCCATCCCTCCATCCCTTCCTTCCTCCCTTCTCGCTCTCCTTCCGTCCGCTGCCTCCTATCTCCATCCCTCCATCCATCCCTCCCTTCCTGCCTTCTCTGTATCCCTCCATCCCTCTCTTCATCTCCCTTCTCCATCCCTCCCTTCCTTCTCTCTCCCTCTGTCCACTGCCTCCTCTTCCATCTCCCGTCTCTCTCTCCCTTCTCTCTATCCCGCTTCTCCATCCCTCCATTCCTCCCTTTTCTCTCTCCTTCCGTCCCTCTCTTCCTTCTCTCTATCTCCCTTCTCCATCCCTCCCTTCCCTCTCTCCCTCCATCCACTGCCTCCTCTTCCATCTCCCTTCTCTCCATCCCTCCTTCTCTCTGTCCCTTGCCTCCTCCATCCCCCCTGCTCCCTACCCCATCTCTTCTCTCATCCATCCATCCTCTCCCTTCTCACCTTCGTGCCTTCTCTCCCTCCATCCCCTCCATCCTCTTCATCCCTCATCCCCCCTTCTCTCTCTCCCTCCATCCTCTTCATCCCTCATCCCCCCTTCTCTCTCTCCCTCCATCCTCTTCATCCCCCATCTCTCTCCCCCATCTCTGTTCTGTTTATTCCTCCATCCCCTCCTAGTCCTCCCTCTGTCTCCCCCCCGCCCGGCGCTGGGGGGGCCAGGTGGGGCCATGGCACTGGTCACCTCGCCCACCGAGCTGGAGTGCCTGGCCAAGCCGCTGTTCTGCCACAAGGGGGCGCTGTGCCAGAAGGTGATCCACGAGGTCAAGAGCCACAAATTCACGGCGCTCTTCAAGCAGCCCACATTCTGCAGCCACTGCACCGACTTCATCTGGTGAGACCTCCCCAGAGCCCCCCCAGACCACCCAGAGCCTCCCTAGAGCCCCCCCAGTCCCCCGACCACCCCCCGTGCACCCCTCAGCCCACATTCTGCAGCCACTGCACCGACTTCATCTAGTGAGACCCCTCTAGAGCCCCCCCCCCAGACCATCCAGAGCCCCCCTAGAGCCTCCCCAGTCCCCCGACCACCCCCCGTGTGCCCCTCAGCCCACGTTCTGCAGCCATTGCACCGACTTCATCTGGTGAGACCCCCCAACCCCGTCCCATTTTTGCCATCCCAATGTCCCGTTTTTGTCTCAAGGAAATATGGTCAGCCTACTTATGTACAACTTTTTTTTTCTTTTCTTCTTTCTGTGTGTATAAATGCATCTTACTTGTGTTCCATTCTATGCATCCAATGAAGTGGGCTATAGTCCACAAAAGCCTATGCTGAAAGAAACTGGTTAGTCTCTAAGGTGCTACAAGTATTCCTCGCTTTCTTGACATATTATTGTTAGAAAGAACAAGAATAATTTTTTTTTTGGTGTTTTATTTCTTCATTGTATTCCTAGACCACTTCTTTCTGTTCCTTCAGGACTTGATGAGAACAGAGATGATAAACAGTAATGCCTCTGAACATATGTATGATCATTGTCCAAAATGCCTGCAATATTTGTATAATTGTGGAGGACAATGATCATTATAGAATTAATGATATTGTAATAACGTTTCAGGAAGGAAAGAAGTCTTGAGGTCTATCTAAATCTGTCTAACATTGGTACATGCAATACATTTTTCCTCTAAGTGCTCCTGTAATACTTTGTTGAATATGTTCACAATTGCAGCTTCCACATGTTAATTAGGTCATTCCACACATTAATTGCCCTCTACATAACAGTTTCTATTGAACTCCCTTAGTGTCTGGACTTTCCTTGCTTTGTAGCTTCCTGCCTTCTTGGTTGGGCGCTGATTACCTTCACATATGTTTGTGTAGTCCACTGTCTGACTACCGCAAACCTATATGCACTACCATATTCACATCTCTTTCAATCTCACCTAATAAACAGGTTGTCTCCGTTATTTTCTCAACGATTAGTACTAAGTGATGGGATTTCTCATGTGGGAACATACAGTGTTCTGTGCTGTGCCCTTCCCTCATTCAGTGTGTAAGTTAAGGAGGAAAAGGAGATATGAAACTGGTTGGCAGTGTCATTGATATCCTTATGACACTCACCTTTATTGCCATTTCATCAATCATCTGTGGTTGTCATCCAGCCCTCACTGAGTCTGGCTGAGAGTGAGGTTTGATTAAGAGCTAGTTAGTTGAGGCTCAGTCTTAATAAGCCTGTGGTGATATTAGTGGGTTGGGGAAAATAACCAGAGGAAACAGAGAAGGGCATATCTGTTTCTTCAGCTGAACTGGGATGCTACCTTTTGTTACTTGGAGTCTAGGAACTGATACGACCGCTGCCTGTGTCTGGAGCCCCAGAAAGGACAAGTAGTCAATAAAACTTTTCCCATCTTTGCTTGGCTCAGAGTTGGCAACATTTCCTATCAGCTGGAGATCTTGGTTCTATTATTCCTTGTTTTGTCTCCTGCAGATTAGTTTATGCTTAGCAATTTTTCACATGCAGAACACATTACACCTCTAGTCCAGAGATTGTAATGACTTCTGTTTCATTTTCAGGTGTAATTAGAAGTGCAGACTTTAATATATACTTATTTAATATAGTTTGGGCCTTGAGTGTTTTAGCAATCACCTTTCTCTTCATGCCCTTAACCTATCTATTGAGATCACTTGGATTTGTTTATATGAGGGTTTGAAGCAGTGATTGTAGTAGATGGCCCTAAACTCTGGAATTGGATTCTTTCCTTGGTCTTACAGAACCCGAGTCTGTTAATCACGTGCTGCTTATCTAAGTTTATGCAGGGGGTGAGTTAAGTGAGGAGGGTTTAGTTGGTTTGGGGATGTTCTGATAATGGTATTTCAACATTCTTAGTTTTATCGTTACTGAATTCTTTGATTGTTGAACGAGAGATGTTGATAGACAGGAAAGATAAACATTTCACATAAGTGACACAATATGCATATCCTATGTACCTTTGTTTTTATTTGGTACAAAAGGCATCCTTAAAAATATTGATACCCTCATTCATTTATTAATTGATTAGTATGGAAATTGCATTCATCGATATTTTGATTCTTTCTGGTCTAATTAATATAATACCTTTTAATGCAATTTTTGCATGACCTATAGGTGGAGAACATTCTCCCTGTGTTACTTACATCTCCTGGAAGGAAATTAGTTGTCCTATGCATGAACACTTCACATGAACTCTGCCTTTATGACTCAGGCAAACAGTTGTGCATGACAGGGAGCGGCCATGTTGGTTCATATTTTCACACTTGGGCTGGCAGAATAATCTTGTAAAATGGCATACTTGAAAAAAATGTGTTTTTATTTAAATACTATGCTTACTATGTGTGTATGTTTTTAATAATTCTTCTGTGGCTACTAAGCAAGCAATGCAGCAATCTCACAACTGGAACAGAAATGGCCAGAGTCAAGCAATCACAGAACGAATTGAGAACTGCTTTGGGATGCTTGGCCGTGTTACATACCACAGGGAAGACCTCATCCTGTACCTCCCCAGCCTTTTAGGCTGGTGTTATTGGGAGCAACAGTACACTGGGGATAACTAGGAAAGTGATTCTAAGTGAGAGTGGAGGGGATTAAAGACCACCTTGGAACCTAAGCAGAGATGAGCATTCCAGGAAAATCTGAGAACTGCTTTGAGATGCTACAGGCTTGTCCATTCATCCCTCCACACTTCCCCCCTCCCACAAATCTATCCCCCACAGATATGTACCCTTTCATGCATGACATCAGAATGCACCTTCTCTCTGCTGTACCCCACTGCACTAAACCAAGCCAGGCCCAAGAGCAACTGAGATTCCCCCGTCTTCTCTCCTCAATACATTTACCCCTGTGCAGCAATGAAAGACACAAGGTAGCATAAGATACAACTTTATTGCAATAATTATAGTTCACAATTTTTTTTATATTTTTTTTCTTTCCCCTGCAGTTAATTATGGAAACAGAACAACATTTAAAATTGCCCACTGTATGTTACAGTGTTGTTACAGTCTTATACAATAGTGTTTTAACTTTTAAATTTGTATTAAGGATTTTAACAAGAATATGCATTCTGTCTGCCATAGTGATTTTCTTCAACTTGTTTGAGTGATTAGTCTTGACAAAATTTGCCATGCATCCAATTGTCAGTCTAATTGTTGTTTTGTTTTTGCTAAGAAATATATAGGAAAGCAGAGGCCGCCAACTTCAAACTGTTTAAGAAAATCTGCTAAAGAATATCAGCTGAATCTCACGTCATTGATAAAAGGGTAAAACTTGTATTTGAAATTCTTCCATGCATTTGAAAGCACCATAATTCTACCCAGATAGGTGCATGTGACCATGTAAACCCATAACTGATTTACAAGATGCCCTTGCAATATCCAGTCACATAAACAAAAAGTAAAAATAATATATGACCATTCAAGATTTTTTTATTGAATAAGTCTCCAACACTGAAATGAGTATGTAGTCAAAACAGCTTCAAGGTATAGTATACAGTGCTAGTTAGTATTTCAGCTGTCCATATCAGAGTAGCAACACTGTGAATGTAATCAGGCATTAGATTTTCCACAAAGTAGTTTTGACTTAACTCTTAGATATGGAATATGATAAATTGAATTTCTTATATATAAATATAGATTTTAAAAATATGAATGAGAAAATAAACATTATGAGAAAGAATAAAGTATGACTTAGGTCATGGTATAGGCCTGAATTCTTGAATAATTTGTTGTTCTGTGTTTTTTTATTAGGAAAAGCAATAAAACACCCTTTTTTGAAAATGATATACGTATTGTAACTTTTCTCAAATTTTTAATTGTTTATAGGATAGTATTTACATCTCTTCTTAGTATGTTTATTTTAAAGATTGTTTGCATACTCTGATTCAAGCCTCTGGTGCCTTGACTTCCCCCACTCCACCCTGTAAAACTTATGGCAGTACATTGTATAATGACAAGTGACTAAAAAATCAATTTGTAATCTGATTTGAGGTTTTTGATTTCCTGTGATGAGTTTAAATTTCATTAAAAGCAACCTTATTCAAACATAAAAGAAATCCTTGAAGGGTAAAACAGGGAATTGTCTCAAAGAGTATAAAGAATCCAAACTCTTTTGTGCTATTTATTCATTGCATTAATTGTGAGGTACAACATGTGGTGTCGGTTGGCAGATGTACTATTATCAGCCCCTCTGATCAGCAAGGGGAGGTAAAAAAGCACAAGGGCTCACATTCAAAAATCGTTCTTTGGCATATTGACACTTTAGTTATCAACAACCCTTATTATCTGCTTAGAGCTAGATCGCAGCTTGCTGGTGACATAATAAGCTACAAATCACCGATGGTGCCTTTCTGCATTCTCTTAATTGTATGTATTCGCTGGAAAAAAATATCATTGGGGCCTCTTGTCTTGATGAGAAATTGACATTTTCTGACTGATTATTTGGGAGCACTATGTGAGGTAGATAAGACTTACAGTTGTTTTAAAGGAGGGCAGCCATTCTTTCAGAGGCCTTTTTATTGCTCTAGTTGACCCACTTGATGAGTATGGATTTCATGAGGTCTTTTTCAGCATTTGAACTATAAAAGGTTCAGAATGACACCACCCCTTATAGACAAAAGATAACCTTGCCCTTTGAATATATTGATTCTTTATTAACTAGGCTGTTTAATGCAATGAAATGAGGCATTAGATTGAAGCCCATTTCAAGTGCTTTGAATAATCTTTAAAAGCTTGAAAGACTTTAAAAGGCTGCTCTGCCATAATTGGCATATATTTTTAGAGACTCTATTCCTTCGTTTTGATTAAGAAATTTTTATCTTTGTATTTCTAAAATCAGTGTAAGCTGACTTAACATTTTATCACACCAGGTTATAGATACTTAGTTTGTCATAGGTGGTATACTGCTCTAGCACTTGTAATTCGTAGCACAGAATTTGTTTCT
>JAVMKO010000005.1:86219751-86229751 GCA_032164245.1 Sternotherus odoratus | reverse complement strand
ATTAATTTATGTAAACAGATATTAATAAATTTGTTCATGTAGTGATGTGACTTCAATTTCTCAGTTCATTAATTTCAACAATATTAATTTATTTCAGATTAATCATTACAACTTTATGGTTTGGAAGACTTGTGTATGTACACATTTCTTATGTAATATAATCTTTTAAAATGATTATCCTCACAGTGTAAAAGAGTGAAATTGTTGTAACTATATGATTTGAGCTCCAAGCAATTTTGTTTTGATGTACTCTGAAGGCAGCTGTACTAGTTTATCTTATAACCTCAAGCTCCTTTAAAACTCTGGACTACATCTTGACAACTACATTTTACAAATAGATTCTAAATTTAGGTTATGTTTACATTTTTCCCAGTTAGATTTATGAAACAAGTATTTTTTAAAACTTATTTATTCAGTATGTAAAAGCTGGACTCTAAAAGATGCCATTTCATATTAGCTTAATATAACAATGTAAGGATTTGAGTAATATAAAAAATATGTATGCTGGCAGAGAACATTTCCATGGAAATCATCTATATTTTATATATAAGTTTCCATTAAATATGCTGAACTCCATAGTTGTATTAGGCTGGGTTACGCAAACATGCAGGCAGAAGCAATGTGTCTGTCTTGTACATGGAAAAGCTAGTCACAGGCTGAATTTACACGCCAGATTCTCTTGTGTTCTGCGCCCTTTCTGCCATTCTGGCAACACAAAGGTCTTGGATGGGAGCCAGATCTTGCCAGGTGTGAATGCCCCTGGTGAGGCAGAGCTTTCAGTTGATGTAGAGCTGGCACAGCTAACCCATGTCACATCTCTATGCTGCCCCAGGGCAGGAGGCAGGTAGGGGGCTTGGTCAAAGTGTAGCATGCTTCATTTTCTCCAGTTGACATACGGTCTCCTTGGGAATCACTGTCAGCTCACATAGGTTAGAACAGCCTAAGGCCAGAATCATCACAGACTGGCCCAAAGAATCTGGTAGTTGAGAGCCATCCTTCTCTTCTGTGCCGAATAGGTTTCAACGTAGGAGAGAATCTGGGCCTATATATATTCAGAATCATTAAGGAGATGCCATCTTGTTCTGTCTCAAGGTGATACTGAAGAAGCAACAAGAAAGTACTGCCAAGTCATATGTCCTCCATTGGTCCTTGACTCTACCTGTTTCTCTCTTCCAAAATAGAATTCTGAAAAGTATAATTTAACAGGGGAAATCCAATTTTTTTCAGAAGTTGTGTGCACAAATATATTAGTAATGAACACAACAAACTGATAATTTTTTGTAACACCTATGTGCAAGGTTAGGTCAGACAGTGCAGGAATTTGGGTTATCTACTGCATAATTGCATTTTCTGGAAAAATTCCAAATTATTACTTTTTTAACAAAAATATTGTTAAATGTGATAATTTTTTGGTCACACTTAGAGGTTTTGGTCAGCTGTGGCTTTCTGGTGCATAATTAAACAAATACTATTTGTGCACAGAATAAAGTGGTTACATTTACATTTCCCTCAAGATACTCCCCAAAGAGTGAATTCTCTCAGTGTTGTACTATCAGGCTTCTGGTCATACAAACAGATCAAATCTCTTTCCAAAGAAGAATTTACTTAGTTCTTTCAGGAAGGAGCTTATGATTTGTGTTTTTGTGGTGTATTTGTATAGCACCTGGTTTGTATAGTCCTGGTTCATGACTATGGCTCCTCAGTGTATGGTAATGTAAATAATAAATAATAGTAATTTTAATTGCCAGGCAAATAATAATTCTAATTTTAAAAGGAATATTGAATATGTTTTGTTCTGCATTGGAATCATATATTGAACCAATGTGAAATATCTTTCACCATCTACAAACTATAAATTACATTAGAAAATCAATTCTTAAATACATTTTGCATTTCTGAGTCCACAGCTGGCCAGAGCTTTCTTGCTAAAAATAATTTGATGTGCCCTAAATAGGTATTGTGTTTATTGGGGGAGGGGGGAAGACAGGGAAGGCTTCTACCCCAAAGAACTTGCAATCTGAAGCTCTGATCTTGCAAAGACTTATGTACATGCCTAAATTTTATGAATGTAAGTTGTCCCACTGAAATCATACAAAGTTGACAGGATTAGCCACATGCCTAAAATGAAGCATGTACATAAATCTGTGTAGGATCAGGGCCCAGGGCCCCAATCTTATAGACCCTTACTAACATGAGTAGTTCTTATTCATACTAATAGTCCAATTGAGGTTAAGCAAACAACTTATTCTGAGAGTAACAGTTTATAGAATCTGGTCCTAAGTAAGATGTAACTTGGCAGATGATGTATGTAAGCACTGGGGAAAGTGGAATGAAAATAAGAGTGACTATTAAAAGGCAAAGGAGCTTGGAGCAGCCCTAACGATGCTTATGGAGAAAAGAAAGATGGTTTTAAACCATTTTGTCTCTCCCTCCAAGTCATTACAGATGTGCCAAGCAAGTATTATTTCCTCACATTCAGCCAAATCCAGAAACTGGTTTGCCTAACAGCAAGGGCCACAATAAACCCCAGTGAACCCTACAATGCCATTACTCATGTGTTCTAAGGGCTGTATTATGTGGGATATTGCAGGGCTCAATTCTGTGACCTCTTCTGTTCATTGTGTGTACAAGGCCTCAAGAGGAGGCTATGAGACAATTTGTGTTACAATGACGTTGGTATGCTGGTGACCTTTTGTGCTACCTCTCAGACTTCTTTGGACCTGGACAGTACAATCAATCGGGTTTCCTAGCATTGGACGGGAGCTAGCTGGTTGAGTTTTAATCTAGACAAGAGGCTATGCAGGGGGAAACAAACATGACATACAGTGATATCTGCACCTTTAACTAAATTTTATAGTTTATAAATGAAGGCCTTTTATAATTCAGGTCCAAAATCTAGTAGACGCCTGGCTGCTTCTGGATCTTCAGATAAACAGCAGTGAACAAGAGTTCTTATTTCTGTCTTTTCTTGACTAAATAGGTGTGACTATTCCTAATGATGCAGAGATGTCAACCCTTATTTATGCTTCTTTAACCTCCATATTCGATGATATAAGCACACTCAATATAGGGCTTGAAGATCACTCCAGAACTTCAACTGCTGCAAATGGCAGCTGCCCAATTTCTTATTTTATTTTAGTTTATAAGATTTGCTGATCAGAAAAATTTCTGGTTGTGTGTATGACATTAACAAAGATACTTAACACACTTCAGAAATTGACTCAGTGTCAATAAATGACTATTTGAAAAGGAGAAATCCTCCAAATAACCCTTCGTGCAAAAGCCCTTGTGGTGTTTGATTAGGGAAGCACATTTGACAGTTCAGAGAGTACACTCACTTCCCATTCATTTTTGGTACATTTCAATTCAAGGTGTTGATTTTGAACTCTGGGTGCCTCTATAGTTTGTATGCTGGATGTTTCAGGGACCCCCTGTTTATTTGTGTGTTAATGTGACATTGAAATCAAGCTGGGACACATAAACAGAAAGTCCTTAAACTCATGGGGTCGGAGTAGGACATTCACATTGGGTGTGGTGATATCACAATGCCTAGGCACTTCTTAAATCCTGCTCAACTTCTCAAAACAGGGCTTATTTGGGATGTAAAAATGGTGCCTGGACCTTAACTAGATCCCTGGAGTGGGGTGAATTTCACACCCATGCATTGTTAGCCTACAACTCAGGAATTTGCTTCTCTCTTTGGTTTGACAGAATATGTTGCTGCCAGATGTATGTAGTTATTTGGGGCCAGATTTTTTTAATTATTTAGGTACCTAAAAATTAAGATAGGTGTCTAGTGGAAGTTAGGTGCCTAACTTACTTAGGGCTTTTGGAAATTTCACTAGATGCTTATCTATATTTTTAGTCACTTAAATACCTTTGAAAATCCAGCCTCTGAGGTGTGTGTTGGGGTTTTTTTTTTATGGAGAGTGCTCAGTGGGGAGGCTCTTTTATTGTCATTATGTACATTTTGATCATTTTAGGAGGCATTTTCAGTTTATTTTATTATCAGGTTAAATGGATGTTGACAGACTGATATGGAAAAAATACATATAAATAAATACTGCATACAAGATAGCTGCCCAAATATAACATACTGTGTTTTCTGTGTATGAATTTATTTTCATTTGGTTCTTAAGTTTTACTTAGGCATATGGAATGGTGGTGAGGTTTGTTTGGGTTTGTTTGTTTTTTGATGATCTTATAAGTGGATGGCACTTTTACAAGAATATGAGTTCTACCTGGCATATTTTTTTGATTTACTTTTGACACAGTAAAGATTTACTATGACATTAAATGTTAGTCTAACTGTTCTTTTAGTCAGTTCTACAATCAGATCTTTAAGACTGAACCCTTAGCCTGCCTGGATCCAACTGCACTTAGACTGTCTGCTCTTTGGCACAGGGATGGTGGCCATGATTTTCAGAAATCACTAGTGATTTAGGTGCCTCAATTTTGGGAGTGCCCAACTTGAAACAGGAAGGGTCTTGATTTTCAGTGAACAAATTTTTTCAAATTGGCCCCATTGAAATGTGTCAAGTTGGACACCCAAAAATGAAGGACTGTAGAATCACTAATCACTTTTGAAAACCATAGCCTGTGGCTTCATCTGTGTTTGGAAAGTGCCTGGTGTACTGTGGGCACTATTGCAATGTAAACAATAATGTTCTAAATTTTTATTGAGAAATGTGGGTCTAAACCTCGGAACTTTCAGTGCTTGCAATCCCATCTGACTTCAGTGGGAGGTGAAGTGCTTCAATTCAGCACAGTGAGAATTGGGCCCTATATTTGAAACACGTAGGCAACTAACTCCTTTTGAACTGTTCAAATTAAATAGGCATTACTTATCATCCATACTTTGAGAAATGTCATTAAAAGGGAAACCCCTTATTTGTCTTATAAATTTGCATTGTACCATAATTCATAATGCCATTAGGTGATCATGTGAATTCTGCAGCTGATTTATAAAAATGCTCATGATAATGCCCATACAAAATCACACAAACAAAAAAGCAGAAACTTAGAGTTGCCTGTTTTAATTAAAACCTTTAGTTTTTCACATGGGTCCAAGTCCTGTATCTAGTTTAACATGGCAATAATGGGCCCATAAAGCCCAACCAAGATGTGCAAATTGGTTAAATCTGGTTAGTCAATACCAGGGAAGGTCAGCCCATTGAGCAACAGTTTCAACCAGTTTTCATTTTTTGAAATAACGTATTTTAAAATAACAATTAAATCATGTGTAAAAATAGGGGGAAATATATTATTCTGTAATACTACAGCTAAAAATGTTCATCAAAAATTTATGCAGAGAATGTATAGAGAAATGCAAGGAGTGTACATGATCTGTAAGGAGCATTCAGAGATGTGTGTTTAGTTTGAAGTTTAATGTATGAAACCTAAAGGGAAAATGCCAGGAAAGCAGCTACTATATCTCTTAATGCAAGAATTAAAATCAAACTAGGATTTCCTTCAAATTTTAGCATATTTTGGGCTACTATTTTTAGTATGACATTCTTGTATTTATATTGCAGAACCGGAAAACTAAGAAGGTTGTGCTTTCTAATTTCAGTTTAGGTCAAAAGGTACCGCTCTCCAAAAATACATGATTATAGAGTTTTAGTGTATGCACTGAAAAGCCTGCAATACACAAAAAAATGAGAGATCCAGCTCACCTTGAAGTCCATTTCCATTTGCACTGGTGCAAGATGGTGGAGGAGAGGCTTGGGGCCTGACAACTGGAGCAAAGGCGCTCTTTTGTTTCACTGCAGAGATGACATTGGCAGGTGAGAATGAGAAAATGCCGTGTGTACTGCTACAGTTTGAAGGGAGGGTGACCGAAGAGGCTGCCATGGTAGGGCTTGACGGCACTACTGCAATAAAGCAAAAATAATCAGGACTCAGATTGAGGTTTTTCATGGCAAACATGGAAAAAGAGAGTGATAAGGCCTTGCCTCTTAAATTATTGGAAATATATATTTATATAATATATAAAAATAAAAATAATGAAATGCCTTGGCTTGGCCACTCTCTGGATAACAGGCAAACTCTTTTGTGTTGGACTTTTATTACAAATTGTGCAGTCCAATTTTTTGTCTCTGAGACCGTATTATGGCAAATAAAGATCAATTTACTATATTCGTTTTTACGTCCAGCCTCCAGAGTCACCCCTCCTTTTATCCAGTAGCTCACATTATAGAAATCAAAACAATGCAAGTATCTGATTTTGTAATAAACATGAATCTATATGATGATGTGTTACCAAAAATAGACACTTACTGCCATAAGGAGAGTTAGCTGAGGAGCCATTAAGAAATCCAGGGGAACCTGGTACACCTAGATTGGGCATGCCGGCATTGCCATATCCATTCATGCTATTGCTGACTGTGTTGTAATTGGACTGCTGAGGAGTACTGCTTGGAACATATCCTCGCGGGGAAACACTGCTTGTGTTGCGACTGTAACCTACTGTGTTAGAAAACCCCCCACCCCGAAAAAATAATGTTATTATTTATAATATAAACTTAGAGGGCTGGGGGGGTTTCCTCATGCATCATATATTACAGAGTTTTAATTGATTGCACAGCTTTGCTCTAAGTTGACTGTTACTGCCCTATCAACTCTTGCAGTTTAAGATAACCTTATCATGCCAACCTTACTTAAATCATCTGCGAGCACTCTATGTTGTCTCTCCTAGCATAGACAGCCAACAAAAGCTCTCTTCGATCCAAGCGTGTCAGTTTCCTTCACATTTGTCTTTAGTAGCAATTATCAACAGGCTTGATTTCTGGTTTGTACCAACATACTGGATGAACTTTTCAGCCTCTCCAGACCTCCAAATGCCATAGCTGACAGGAAAAAACTTGTTTGTTGCGGTGATTTAACTTTAAAAGGCTGTTTTGGGGCCTTCATTTTTATGATTGATATTTTTATACTAACAATAAACCAGTACTTTCATAAAGGTGCATGTTTCTGTGAAGACTAACCCGGAATCAAGGTGGAGAATGATTACGAGATTTATAGCTTGGAAGTGGATTAAAAAACACATTCTTTTGTAAGAGGAGACAAAGCAGAATCAGGATTTCAAACATAGATTATTAGCATGAATTTATTCTCATCTGTGCAATCAATTTATATTGTAAGCAAAAATATATGGTTTTGAACATACCTAGGAAGCTGTTTTTACTCCTTTCATTAGTATAAAACTTAATTTAAAACGCAGTATGCTATATGTATGTTGTTAGAAAAATTAAATTGTTACAAGGATTGTATTTTTATATATTACATATCTATATTTGTTTAAAATGTACTTACATTTATAAAAACATCTAAAAATGTGACTGTCGGCAGATTAGATTTGTCTGTGTAAATGTTCAATAAACATGTAGAGGGTATCCAGACATAGTTGCTTTGCAATATATTAATATATATATTGTGTGTGTGTGTGTGTATATATATATGATATACACACATTTCATATCTAATGTTCATAAAGTGGTGTCATATATTTCTGCATTTTGCATAAATCTTTTCACTGGAGATACCTTATGATAAAAGAAAAGCTAAAGAAAGGGAAGAATTAAGTGTTTTCTGGAATTTAAAGACTACACTCTATTACACGATCAAAGATAGAACTAAAGGGAGAGGAGGAAGATAGAACATAGTGATGGCATCAGCCAGTATTAATAGAGATTGTTTAAAAACAGTCAGCAACATGAAAGATTAACTCTTGAAACCCCACATACCTTGGTCATTAGCTTGTGATGTTTCTGAAACATTAACTGCTAGCTGGCTGCTAAATGAGTTCACTCCCATCATGCCAGTGTGAGCTGGAGTGTTGGCAAGAGTAGGAATCTGGTTGTGATTGCGTGGCACACTGTATAATGCTTCAGCAATGTCAGCTGCTCGTTTCAGGATTATTTCCTACAAAGCAGTAAAAGAATTAATTGCTAACATGTAGCATACTTGTTTATGTTACCAGATACCCTATGAAATGCTCTAATTTGGAATTATATTATCACTAGCGAAAATACCCGGCGTTGCTCGGGTCCGTCGGAGGTGGGAAGGGGGCAGAGAGCTGAGCGAGTGTGGGGTCCGTTGGAGGGGGGAGGGGGCAGAGAGCTGAGCAAATGCAGGGTCCGTTGGAGGGGGTATTATGACATCATAACTATGTCACAGAGAACAGCAGCTGCCCAGCTGATGTGAATGGGCTTTAAAGAATTTCACCCCTGGGGGCGTCAGAGGTGAGATTTGAAAAATTTTCGACTCTTACCCTGATTAGGACCCTAAGACCTCTAACTATACCAAATTTCAAGTCTCTAGCTCAAACGGTGTGGAAGGAGTAAGTGCATATACATACACGCATACATACACACATACACCATTTGACTTTTATATATATATATATATATTAATGGTAGAGATTATGGTAAAATTATGGTGGATGTGGGGATTTGATATTTGTTTCTGTGGCTGTGATTGAACTTTTTATTCTTCCTTGTGGTTACTGAAGTTATGTACACTTTCCTGTCAGCATAACCAATATAAAGCAGTGAAGAAGTTAACATAAAAACTAGTCTAGTGCTCTTACTCATGTGAAAATTGTAAAAATATACTTGATTTGGAGACTGCAGCAATGTTTTCCCATTAGTTTGCAAAATACAGTATGTTTTATCTGCTCTGTTTAGCAGATTTACTTAGGATTTCCCATTAGTCACTGTATATTTTGGACCAAGTTCAAGGTTATTCTCTTGTCTTAATGATTGCTTATGTTTTTGGCACCTTACACTTAATTGTCATTTCTGATAGGAAAACTAGCTGTAAGAAGAAAATGCAAAGATGAAGCATTTCCCTTGGAGCACTGCATCGTATCAGACTGCCCTCAAGGTGGCTGGCACAACTACATTGTGTACAAAAAGAATGTGTTGATATTTTGCCAACTTTGCAAATACACGGTACTGATTTACATATGCATGCATGTATATGAAAAAAGCACTGGTGACCTACCTGGTTGTTGTGGGGCATTCCATATAGGGCTTCAACAAGGTCAGCTGCTCTTTTAAGTAATACTTCCTACAAAAACAAAGCAAACTATTATATATATATATTTAATAACCATTATTTAAAAACAAAAACCAACCAGAAAAGATAAATAATGTTACGAATTTACAGGGAAACTGTATGATGAACTGCTAAACTGGGCAAAATATATCACACAATATCCTGATGCTATTGTTATATTTAATGGTGGTATTACAAAGATAGGAAAGTATTTTGTTTTGGAGGAAAATATTGTTTGTGGTTTCAAATCAAAGTTAGATATGAGCCTAAAAATAATATTGCATTTTACATCCAGCTGTTCAATTATGATTGACTAGAAAAGGTGTTTGCTGCTGTAGCATGTAGCTCCAGTGCTGAATTAGTGAAATCAGTGCTTGAGGTTTAATGATGTAGTCTTATGGGTATTAAACAAACAAACACATGGTAGAGATATGAAAGGCACAGGCATCACATTTGGCTGTTAATTCCTAGCACTTTAGTGGTGAAGAACAATAAGTAATTTTCCATATCTTAATTAAACTGGCAGAGTCCTTAAAGACAACATCTCACCCCTAATTCATGCCCCAAATTTGCAAGTGAGTTCAATGCTTATTCCTCTTTATTTTGAACAATAAAGTGAATTAACTTGGGTTAATCTAGTTCTTTCATAATGACATTAAGAAATTTTTCAATTAACCTCTTTGACTGCATGTTGTAAAGGACTTCATAAATGACTTCACATTCAGAGAGTGTTGAGTACTTGTGCCTGGGGGCACGGATGCACTGAATTTTGTCTTATCCCTGTCTGCATGCCTACCTCCAGTTTTATGATTGCGAGGATTAGTCCATCGTTTAGTTAATTTTAAATACAAATGGACTTAATTTTTTATTTTTTACCTTCAGCTGTAATAAAATGTAGCTAAAATGTTTGAGAAGAGGATCCACCCAACATGATTTGAGC
>JAVMKO010000005.1:86202251-86209751 GCA_032164245.1 Sternotherus odoratus | reverse complement strand
CCTTTTCTGAGGGACAAGAGAGAGCTTCAATTAAAGCATAGGGATTGTTAAATAAGATATAGTATATTTTACTAACAGGGACACCCATGCCCTGTTTCAACAGACTGCAAGCCTTCAACGTGCCTGAATGAACACAGGTTGTAATGTGTAAAAATTAAATAAAGTAAAATTAAATTGCTCAATACAGAGACATTCCTCTAGAGGGTGTTAGTGATTTCAGTGACAAAGTGCTATTTGCTGACAAGTAGTTTACACATTAACCAGCTGAATCCAAGGGGGAAAAATGCCAATAGCAATTATATCACCTTGAGGTTATTAAATGTCCTACTGATAAGTAACTAGGTGAACTTGACCAGGTGATAAAGACTGCTGTGAGCAAATGATTGTGCAGTGAAGAATGTCTCTTAGTCCTGCTGTTTCTCCAGATAGCTTTTCTTTCAAAAATGACTGTATAAAAAGTTGCATTAAAAATGTGTGGCCACTGAAGACAAAATTGATATTTAACTCCCTGCTGAATACTTCACCCCCTATCAGAACACCTTTATCATTTCACCTCAAAAACATTATACAAAGTCTGCAAATGCCTGTTTTTTTCTTCCTTTTTTAGGCTTTAAAATGATGCTAAGTTCGCCACTTTATCATCAACTGTCTCTACCAAGTGCATTTCATCTATAAGAAATTCAGATGCTCGGGAAATTAAAATTTCAAAGATCTGCTGCAAAAAAAATCAATGGGTAGAGATCAATGCTCATAGAAATTTCATGAACTTTGAACTGATATGGGCATGATGATGAGAAGTGGTTGGAATTTCAGGTTGCTGATTGTTCCTCACACAGATGAAAAGCAGCCTACGGGTAGAGAGGAGGTATACATTTGAGATGGGTTTTCACTTTAATATTTTGTCAGACAAAAAATTAATTTTAGTCTATTTCAGTAACAAGCACAAATAAAAAAACCCCAGCCTTTCCAATGTGACTTGTAGTACTACCGCTTCTTAAAAGCACCTAATGCTTTGCACATTAACACTGCAAAGAAATGAAATCGGTTCCCTTTGCAGCCGATTGCAGGTGCAAATTAATATTGTAAAATGAAGATCAATACATGGACAGGGCAAAATCAATAGTGGCTAAATTATTGCTGCATTTTCCTCCTCATTCAAGATGAGTTGTGTTTTCCTCTCAAAGTCAATACTTTGCAGCTTTTCTCATTAATTTCTCAATAAATTTGGCAATGAATTTCAATCACAGAACTCGGCAGGGTGAGCCAAGCATTGTGGAATGCATAGGAAATACAAAGGCATGGAGGGGTTGAACACATCATTCATCAGAAGGCACTCTTGCTTGTTGAAGCAGGACTAATATCCCTGGACTTACTCAGGACAATCTATTTACTGTTTTTTTTTTTTGAAAAAAAGGAAAAGAAAAGAAAAAGGAAAAGAAACTAACTAGATTTTAATTTCTTTCTTTCCCTATTAAGAACTAAAAACAGATTTTTCATTTAAAAAACCCCAACAACTTTGTCTTTACCTTTCCAGTTTCTCATAATCACCTCGCTGTTCCTCAAATAGTGGTAGAGGAAACAATGGCATGCTCAATTTCAGCCACTTGTTTCAGTTACAGGCCTGAAATTCACAGGTCAGTTAATAATTAGGTTCGATCAGATAATGGTACAGAATTTCCCTTAAAGTACTCTTGCTAACAATGGGAAAACTGCCACACTTTCTTCTAATTGGAAATCAAGAACCAGCTCATTCATATCTGTGATATTGTTTCTAGGCATTCATACAGACAGCCTAACTGGGCCTAGTGCACAGGGATTGTCTTCCCATTCAAGAGTACCTGGCAGTAAATAATGGCATTGTGATGTGACACTAAACACAGAAAAAGGGACAGCTCATCTTCCTTGTTCCAAAAATAATACCCTTGCTGACAACTACTGGATTGCGTTCAAACAATTCTGTTTACATACCTCAAAGAATACATTTGATTATGGCTTTTATAGTCTTCCTGAAACTACATCTACCAAACCCAGCCCTGCAGCTAAGGAACACTAACAGAAATGGCATATCATATGCCCTCTCTTGCAGAACAATGATATCCCTTTTGGGCAGTGGAAGCCTGAAGTCCAGGATGTAAAATATCAGGAAAATTGTCAAAAGTGTCTTACAGTATAATAGCAAAATAAATTTGGGATAGTTACATCTTAAAACTTTTGAGTCACGTGTCAATTTGATCCATTATAAATGTATTGGCCCTTATAGTCTGTTGTCAAACTGGTCTCTGAATTATCAGAGACATCATGCATACATGCCTTCCACTGGGGTCATAAATGCTCAGTACTACTGAAAGTCAGACCCTAAGCCTCCAGGGCCAAATCCTTTCACTCTTCTGGATATGGAAGATTTGATAGGCAGAACTGATGTAGTCTTATTGCACAGAGAAGGAAGTGGGGAGTCCTCAAAGATAGTCAACATTCAGGGCTCTGAGGCGGGGTGGGGGAGCAAAAGGTTGCATACAGAGGGTCAGCCACAAGCCAAGTTCCATCCCCTCACTGTGGATGTTCTAAGTACAATCACATAGATTCTGCTGCTTAGACATGACACGCTTAAGTAGGATTTTGGCTGCACCTTTGGGCAGGCTTGATGTAGGCACTGGCAAACATGGATGGTCTCCAGGTTACTCAGGGTCATCAGAATCTCAATGATCATCAAAAATATCAATGATCATCAAGCCACTGCTTGCATCCGACGAAGTGGGTATTAGCCCACGAAAGCTTATGCTTCAAAACTTTATAGTTAGTCTTTAAGGTGCCACAGGACTTTGTTACCTCTGCTATTCCAGACTAACACGGCTACCTCTCTGATTCTTGACATCAAAAATATTGTTTCTCTAGCCTTCAGGGTTTTAAAAAAATGGAAAAATGTGACCTGAATGTAACTGATGCAGTAATCTCTGTCTGGCTCTAGACCGTCAGGAAGACGACGCAGCCAATTAGAGCCAAAGAAGAAGTTACCTGCACCCATAGCCCCCATCAGAGCAGACCTGTCTCCCACTGCTCCGGAGGTTGGTGACGGGCTGCCTGACTGTGAGGTCTGAATGGCTCACTCAGCTTGTGGGACTGGCTCCCCAGGCTCTGCTACTACTCCTCCTCTCTACCCACCCTCCAGTGCGCTTCCTTTTGGCACCAGGGGGAAAAAGTGGTGGTATTCTCCAAGTACCATCCACTTGCAGCACTTCAAAGAGATTCCACACATTGCAGTTTTTGCAGATCTGTGTTCTTCCCCCTTTCTCATTAACCTGTTTTGATAGCAAAAATAATTAACACAGTTGACACTTAAATCGGTATCACTGGACTCAGCTGAGATCAATGGGGCAGTTCACAACTCTGAGAGCTATTGTTCCAGAGGCTCTGCAGATGAAGGAAGGCATCACTGCATACATTTACACTTATTTGATGTTTTCAAGGTTTTTCTGCAAACACGACCGCTACATTCTGTAAAACAAGATGGCAGCGGCAGCAGAAATGCTGGGTTGCCAATGGATCCTACTTGGAGCTCTAACACCCCAAGTACACTGTGAACCACAGCTCTCCAGGGCCTTGTTACACAGTAGGGCACAGTGCCATTATGGGTGTGGCAAGGTGCTCAATTAGCAACTCTCCTGATCCATGGAACAAACACCCTTAGAAGGTGTCATTTACTAGGCTTCAAACACCATAGTGCTGAGCCTGGTATAAATGCTTATCAAGATAAGATTAGCCAGATGGACAGTCAGGAGGCTATTGCACCTATTATGCTACAGTACTGGCACTGATCTTCAGCTGGGCGTGGGGGAACCGCCCCCTCTCCCAACTATTTATTATTCAACTATCCTACATTCACCATACTACCTGAGCTCTTAGGCTTTGCATCAAACATTGTGAACACCGTGCACAGCCAGTGCACTGGCTGAAGTTTGCAGCGGTCCTAAGTAAGACCTGCTTCACCATTCCATCCATTGGTGGGGCCACAGTTGAGGAACTGGAGTGATTGCATAGTGGAGCCTCTGCAGTGCCTACATACCACAAAAGGCTTCTCCGTATCAGAACTGCAGAGGTTGGTTCAGAGGTCAGTAACAGAGGACTGGTTAGAAGAGGGTCCCTGGAATCTACAGTTAAATGGATCCGGGGGCCTAACATCCCATATAAAAGGTGCAGGGATATGCTTTTATTGAAACCTGCAGGTTGGAGTAACAGATGGGAGATGTCTTGTGCTCTAGCCGCAATTTGAAAAGAGGATATCATGTTCCCAACCCTCTTGGACCCCCAACACCTTTCACATAAAGACTGAATAGTTAGGTTTCATGCAGGCAAAGTGAATCTCACCCATGTGTGCAAGTGCCAGGATATCAGCCTTGTTTATAATATGTTTAAAAATAGCAGACTAGCATTTGTAAGATATTTGGAGACAGAAATAATGTCTTTAAAAATGACAGTATAAACTAGTGAATAGAAATTGACATCAACTAAACCCACATACACTACTTAGTATTTGGCTTTTCAACATCCAATTGCACAGTATTTTCAACCTTACAGTGAATGTTTTGCTTTGCAAGTAGGTGAAGCAGACACTGATTTACAATGATTCCAATAGAATGTACAAATCATTGGAAATTATCTGAATTCTACCAATATGGAGCCAGAGCTTGTAAGCCCTCAATGTGTAGAATTCCAATTGAAACTACTCATATGTCTACACTTGGAGGGTTTTGATGGTCAGCCACAGATACGCAGGAGGGGGAACCCAGCAACCACAACACAACCTTGAATCTAAGGAAAATAAGAAAGAGACCTAATATGATACACAATCATAAATGGTTATATGTCAAGGAACCACAGTATGTAACTATAATAAAACATGGCATTTTTGCAAATACAATGGTGTATTTGACTAATGTGACAGAATATTTTAGTAACAAAATTTGGCATTTTGCTAACATGATAAAATATTTCACTAATGATACAGAAGCATGAATACTATATCAAAGCAGCAAAACATTACATTTTAAGTATTCAATACTCTAAGGTGTTTCACTAATTAAGATATATTTGTCTAATGCAAACAGTAGTTGTGCTTGTGTGTCTTTATATTTGTGATCTTATTTGGTGCCACCTCCTCCCAGGTGTGTTAGAGCTACACAAAAATATTCTTACTACTTGCTAAGGACTGGATGGTGCCTAACCCCTGAATGAATGTTCTGGGGAGGACATACGGATTCTCCTCCTCTTGTACCCGCCTTTGCAGGCACATGTCACAACTACATCTGTTGAAACCACCATGAGTAGTCCGGCTTTGTTACCACTAGCCATGTGGGGAAGAATAGTAGAGAGTAGGTGGGGCTATGGCTCTGCCCCACCTCCCCCCTTCTCCTAGTTAGTTAGCAGCATCAGCAGCTGTGGAGAGTAGCACACATCTTCACTGAGTGTCATGGACACCCTAACATATGAGGTATGCTTCCCTGTGTACTGGACTCTTCTAAGAAGCCCTGTGCATTTCGGAAACACGGAGCTGCCAGGTGCTGTCCCTGAGGTGATGCTTTTCTATGTGGACCCCAATGCACACTAGTAACTTACAGGCAACATTTAATGCTGGAATGCTAGACTGGATAACCTGATACATCTTTTCTATCTCTAAGGTCTGTGATGCCATATGTTTGGCAATAGTATGTTCACTCAACACACACAAAAAAGTTCTTTTAACTCACTTTAGCTGTTAGATGGGGTGGGCTCTGAGTTACTACAGAGAATTCTCTCCTGGGTGTCTGGCTGCTGAGTCTTGCCCATATGCTCAGGGGGTTAGCTGATCACCATGTTTGGGGTCAGGAAGGAATTTCTGAGGGTAGAATTTCCTCCAGGGTAGATTGGCAGAAGCCCTGGGGGTTTTTCACCTTCCTCTGCAGCATGGGGCAAGATTCACTTGCTGGAGGATTCTCTGCATCTTGAAGTCTTTAAACCATGCTTTGAGGACTTCAATATCTCAGACATAGGTGAGAGGTTTATTGCAGAAGTGGGTGGGTAAGATTCTGTGGCTTGTGTTGTGGGGGAGGTCAGACTCGATAATCATAATGGTCTCTTCTGACCTTAAAGTTTATGAGTGTATGACTTTAATTGTCTCATTTAAACATACCAAAACAATTTAAAAATTGACACACTATATTTAATGTGATTTGTTCTGCTGTTCTTACTCTAGGTAGTAAACACCCAGTTCAGCATATAATATGGAACATATTCACAGTAATATTTAGGCACAGTAGAATGACTTATAGTCAGACTCTGAATGTTACTTTAAAGGATCTTTTTATAGTAGTTAAAAGAAAAATAATCTTACTCCAAGCATGTGAGACTTTACTATTATTTATGGATCACTGATAAGATATAACCATGATTTTAAGGGCCAAAATAGTCTCATAAGTCAACAAAAGACCCTTATTCTTAAAAACCTTTCACATATTGAAGGCAAAAGTTTGACCGAGTAAAGACCTATTTTATCATCACTGCTAAGGTTCTCTTTAAAAACTTTCCATTTTTGTATTAGATGACCAGATAACAAAAATAAGGTGAGTATGGGGAATGCTGCAATTCGGAAGTAATTTCATGTAGATGTGTAAGGCAGGGGAAGAGTTTTATGATAACCACTTACATATACATATGTAAAGGGACACTGTCAAGTAAACATAACAAAAATTTGCCCCTGTCCCCTTCCCACTTTCCAGGTCCTATATCTATATTGGTGATCTTGTAAGAGGAAAACATAACTATCCAGTGCTAAGCCTATATGTCTTAAAATCCTAGAAGATGCACTAGGAGCAACACACAAAAAACAATAACCCCAGAAAGCCCAGATTGCAAACATGGATATATGTGTCACTCCATCCGCCCACTCCACTCTTGAGAATAGGACCGAAACGCATGAGGACATGGGCTCTGAAATGCTCACACTCAGGTTTCTTGAGAATTACATCCACAAGTGAGCTCACAAAAATGAAGCCAGAGGGAGATGCATGAAGGAGACAGTGCATATGCTATTGTCCCAACAAGCCAAGCATCATGGAGCTATTGTTCTTTTGCTCCTGATTGTCAGCTGGGGTTTTAAAAACATTGCATTCTTCATTTTCAAGGGTGATAGCTGTATCAAGGGAAATGTGAAGAACAAAACTGCAAGTCTAAGTGCAGTATCAGCCTTGACGGTGACCCTTTAAGAAACTTCAGGCTGTGGACTACTGATACAATATACTTCCTGACTTGCAACTTTCCAAGGTTTCAATTAAAGTTTCTGTATTGAAAAATTAGCACCATCTACAATGAATTCTATTCAGCATATGCACAATAAATATGTTTACTAAAAGCGCTTGTGAAAATGTATTTATTCCATATGCTCATTAAGGGCATTTTAAAATATGTATTAAAAAAAAAGAGAAGCAGTCACAATATGGAATAATAACTTTATAAATTATTTTTTAAATC
>JAVMKO010000005.1:86194751-86199751 GCA_032164245.1 Sternotherus odoratus | reverse complement strand
GTGGGGGTTAAATGAGGCAAACTAGCCAAAACAGAGAGTCAGATACTGAAGGAAAAGTAGTCAAAATGAAAGAGCCAGGATAATATAGTCATTAAACAAGGGGTTTTTTTCCCCCTTGATATTGTGCTAGTGTTGAAGAAGAATCTAACTTCCCTCCCTACCATAAATACTCTATCAGAAGGAACACAAACTGTAAACAATTACTGGTTGAGTAATGATTTCATAAGCCTGAAATTGAATGCAAGTCTTTGTGCAGAAATAATCATTTGTATGTTCACATCTAGTAAATGCATTGCAGACCTGGGAATGGTTCCATGTATTCAACATTCAAGCTTTTTCTGTGTCCATTTTTCACATGTTACTTTTGAATGCCAATACCTTGTTTAGTTCAGTATACTGCAAACCTACATACATGTTCATTCTAAGGGCTGGTCTTCACGGGGGGGGGGGGGATAAACTGAAGATATGCAACTTCAGCCACATGAATAACATAGCTGAAGTTGGCGTATCTTCAGCCGACTTACCTGCCGTCCTCATGGTGGCGACGGTCGTCGGCACACTCCCCCGTCAACTCAGCTTGTTCCTTGCAACAAGCTGGAGTTACAGGAGTCGATGGGGGCTCCGCAGGCGATCGATTTCTCGTGTCTTAATGAGACGCGAGAAATCGATCACTAAAAGAGCGATCGCTACCTGCCGATCCGGCGGGTAGTGAAGACCTACCCTAAGTAATTTATGGTAATTTCTTTAGCTGAGCAAAAGAAGTTACCAAATGAGGGAAGGTCACAAAAATATTTGGGTGGGAAAGGTCAGCATTAAATGTTCTAAATGAGATATATTCATGGTATGCTGAGTACCTTTGTTTGAAGAAATACTAATATCAATTGGCTTGAATTTATTTTGTTTAGTAGGAAACCTTTATGCAAAATGTACACTTTAAGAAAACAGGAGTACATTTGCACAAATACAGTGTGAACATGCTACTGGTTTCTTAAAGTGAACACATAAAATAATTCTTCACACCTTAAAACGTATGCATAAAAGTAGTTTGCACTGTAACATAATTTCATTTAGAAGCATACAAATCACAATTTGCCTTAATCAAATAACATTGCAATGCTCATATTCTAATTAAAAAATAATCTCTGATATTTAATTTAAGAACCTAGAAGACGTCTACGAGTAAAATGATTACTCTAACCTGCACAGAATTGCTCAGTTTATGCAGAGAATTTTTCAGGTAAGGACTTCTTTAATTACTATTAAACAAGCAAATGATACACTATTAGGCAAATATTAAAACAAGTATTGCATACAGTTATTAATTTGCACTATTCACTTTTAAATGCAGCAAATATCTCATTAATTTAATTTTAGGTGCCCACCAGTTTATATTGCATTTTACAGTCTGGAAGGCAATTTACTATTAACTGGCAATTACATACAGAATGATTGTTAATTCTGCTCCTAAGTGCTAGCTGCTTGAAAATTGTTATCTCTCTCTAATTTTTGACCTCCTTACAACAGGGGTGAGGTATACTGGGAATACAAAGGACTAGTAGAGAAGAGCTGGACATGTCATTTGTGACTCATTCTTTTAATTCACCGTGCTAATCAACTGAACTGCCACAATCTCCCAAGGTAATTGTATCTTTATAATACTTGAAAGCAGTGGGCAAAAAGGCATGGATAGATGGGGATAGGCCTTCCCTTAGCCTGCTGAGAAACAGCACAGTATCCTTACTATGTGTGACTAATAGGGCCTGTTTTTGAAAATTCTGGTACTTTCATATCACTGTACACAGCTCATTTAATGTCTCAACTTCTATACTTTACAAAGGCTTTGTACTCCACACTGCACTCTTGTTTCATTATTCTGCAGCCTCGTTGCCCTATGGTCCACCTCATGCTGAGAAGGTTAAATGTTAGAGTGCCAAGCCAGACTGCAAGCATGGTGGGACACTGATGGGAAACAGATGCCCTGGGGATTCAGCCCCTCCCTACTATAGGGCCACATAATTTTCATATTGTGAAATACAGTGAGGCTTGGCTCAGTTTTCAATGGTGAGTGTAATTTCCAATCATTATCTCATTGTCCCCATCCATTTAGGGGCAATGCAAATCAGACAGAAGTTTCCAGGTCAGACAGGGTCTGACCCTACCTTTCTTTTTACTTTTTGTTGACATATAGGCTTCTGTGTCCCTTACAAAGTGTTTGACATGTCTATTTCTGTTAAAGTTTTCATTTTATTTTATTTTCACCGTAAAATATGGGGAAATATGGAAATATGGAATTTCTTAAAGCTATTCATATAAGGAAAGTCAAAAGTAACACTGAACATGTAGGGCAGATGCTCATCTGGTGTAAATCAACATAGCTCTGTTGCAGACAATGGACCTACATCAATTTCCAACAGCTGAAGAAACTGGATTTTAGTCTAACATTTGTAATTAATTCACTTTAGTTTGCTGAATACTGCTGCTTACAGAGCAAATATAACTAGTCATTGCTTGGAGACCATTGCACAAATACAGTACCTGGTCACAACAGTTAGTAAAAGTATGAAGCTAGAATTCTGCAGAATTGCCAGTGTTAATTCCTTGCAACTAAGACAATTGAATCATATACTTCCATAATGTTTTATCTTAGCTTTATTTGGATTGATTTCATTTGTGTTTATCATAGTATTTTTAAAGACTCTATAATTGTGATTGGATTAGTCAGTTGCCTTTAGGCCCATTCAACCCCAGCCAGCTTTGTAGTTACCATCTGCTTAACATACCATATGAAATAAGATGGCGATCTTAGGCAACATTCGCACTGGAGAGAGGTCAGTATCATCAAACCCACTACCACTGCAGTTGGCACCCTTCTTGACAGTCTCAGCAGAAAAGCCAAGAACTGAACAGACAGGGAGACTTAAATATCCTCTCACCCTTGGAGGTGGGTCCTTCCAGATCAGAGCTGAGGTACACTGGAGGGAAAACTTACACTGCTCCTGCCCAGGTTGTGCCTGTTTTGTGGATAGATGGAGGACTTCAGTCTCCACGGCTATCAATCCAGCACCTTTCATGAGCACTACATTCATAATAAAGGCTCAATCCTGATCCCACTGAAGCTAATGGCAAAATTCCTATTGACTTCAATGTGAGCAGGCTTGTAGTCCTAAAACAATAATTGTTTTTAAAAGTCTCAATAATCTGCTCATAGTTTTCAAAAGTACCCCATATACACATTTTTTCCAGCAAGAGCAAAAGAATTAGACAGAAACAGTTACAGCCTATTGGGAAAATACCAGTCTAATGTGTTTTTATGAAAAGCACATTATTACTGAGTAGGCCTGAAGGCCCAGATCCTCAAAGGTTTTTAGGCACTCCCTTAACTCCCTTAGTTATCAGTTAAGTCCCACTTCAGCCTATATCTATGGGTCTTAGGTGCCTAAATACATTGGAGGATCTCAGCCTAAAATCTCTCCCAGAGTCATTACATTCTATCAATTTGCCAAGTAAACATCTAAGAACTCTTTGGTGTTTATTTTTAAAGACATGTCTGACACAACACAACAATTCATCATACACACATGAATATTTGCAGTAGTAAACATGTGTGTATTATGGACCCACTAAATCAAATCATTAACTTAAAAAAATAATTACCAGTCATATGACTATCAGCTTTTTTCATCTCAATATCTTAGTTGGATTCATTTTTTTAAATGCCAAAAGAACTTTGTCCATATTTTAGACAAAAAGCCAGCAATGTTTCATTTAAAAGATGAATTCTTTTCAGTTCAGAAACATTTCTAACCACAAAACTTCCATTTTTGACTTGTGCTCTTGAAACTTAAAATCAAACATGTTTAAGAGAAATTTGGTTTAAACAAATGACTTCCAGGCTGCAAACTTTTTATGCCAAGTTTAATCTCTGGGAGAATTTTTACAGCCGAGTTATTAATAGGGATGGATGAAGTGGTTTAGATATAATAAGAAATACCTGAACCATTGCCCTAAACTTCAACTGAACCATTTCTGAGGTTCAAAAAAGTTTGGATAACTTTTCTAAAAAAGTATTGTTCACTGCTGAGTACTTTCTCACTTCCTGTTTCTGGCTGGAACAGAGTGGGAAATGCTGATGATATCTGTATATGAAATTGGAATTTGGAAGTATCAGACATCTTGTGACAGAGAGCCTGATCTCAAGACCAATTTTACAGACTGAAGTGGGTCAGATAGGCATTGGAGCTTTTGGGTCCCTCCATGATCTGAGATTCTGAGTTATTGTGAGCTTTGCCTGCTCTTAGTCAACCACTCTGTAAATGCTGACAGATCCAGTATTGTGAATGTACCATTGTTATATTCTAATCTAATCTGTATCCGTAAGAGAGGGGAGATATTACTCTGAACTTTAAACTTACCAGTGTAGACAAATCGTCCAGGAGCACCTTTACAGAACTGCTTGGATTTGTAGGAGAGAGTTACTTCAACAACTCCAGGAATGTGCCGTGGTGGGGTCTGAACTCTGATGGCATGGGGTGTTATCAGCTATAAAAATCATACAGTAAACATAGTTTAAATCAAGATGGCAGTGATAAGACTGATGCTTGCCAGTTGGATATAATTACTAAAATGAGTTTAAATTGGACCATCATCCTCAAACTCTACCTTTTTGCTGTCACATACAAGATCAGGGTTCTATAGTGTTTTTTAAGGGAAATATTCGCAAATGAACCTTGGTTTAAGTTTGCAGGAAAGGCCACAGGGCATCATTCATATGAAAATTGCCTCCATATGTCTCCTTAAGTCTGCTTCTAGTAATTTTAACACTAATTGTTTAATTGTATTGTGAGACCTCCTATAGCATGTCTTCCACTAGAGGGCCATGATGTGCCTCAAGTATATTTCTCTATATTCAGTCTATTGCCACATAAGAATTCATGGTTAAAAAAGCACTTTGAAATAAAATCTCATGATACCTCATGTCAATAGACTATTGACAGCTTGTT
>JAVMKO010000005.1:86179751-86189751 GCA_032164245.1 Sternotherus odoratus | reverse complement strand
AAAAACAAATTAGGTTTTTTGTGGACCACAGCAGATTCATAAATTGTTTTCCATTTTTTGATGTCTAAATCATACTTCATTCCGATAATCACTGCTTGTTTCATTCATTTTTCTGTTTGTGCATCTGTATGTATTATGTGGAACATAAACACATAACCCTAATATATGAGAATTGTTATAACAGCAGCTTAGCATTGCCAGTTGTTACTTTAAATGGTTTAATTGTACAGTTGTAAAGGGCATAATCCTGCCAACACTTATGCATATTTTTAACTGTTCACCTGAGTAGTCCCATTGAAGTCAGTGTGTTTGCAGGATCAGCCCCACAGTCTGTACTGCCGTGTAAAAGAAAAGCATGGTTTTGGAAAGTTTTAATCTTCAAGCAATTCAAAATATATTTGATAATTCACCATTTTATTATATAAAAAAGTGCATTACTTAATAGTAATTATCCAGGTTTGTGTGAGGGGATGTTATGGTGAGTATAAAGTAGCATTTGCATATAGATATGTTTTTTTGTCATTAACTTTATGTGAGAGTATATGTATGTGTATGGATGTGAAAGATTCAGAGGTTGGCGGGCCACAAAAAAAAAGTATTTCAGAGTTTAGGGATTGTTGGGGACACTTTCCACTGTTCTTTTCCCCACAAATTACTTTCTCTTAGCAGATCAAGCAAGAAGTTAATGAACTTGAATCAGTTAGAAGAAAAACATTTTATACTGTTTTTCTCATACAAAAATTCTACTGCTTTAATCTGTAGCAGTAGGGCCCAGCAACAGGAAATTGACCTCACAGTAAATTCCTTACAGATTTGGTCATGTTTTTACCATCCATTTAAACTTGCATACATAACCTGAGACTGTACCTCTGGATCGAGGATTATGACAAGCCAAAATAAAATCAAATAAAATTAAACAGCAAGAAAAAGCTGCTAGCAAAACAAGGCTTTTAAACAAACAAATAAAAGAATAAAAAGAGATGAAAAATTGGTTGTGACTGCAGAACTTTATGGACTAACTAAAGGAAAGGAAGTCAGAAGCAAATACAGGAGGGCTGTATTTTGTTTGACATGGAGTCAGAAATACTAATGGACTGTTTGATCAATGTGAAGAGAGAAGAAATCATGTAAAAGTAAATGTAGTAGTGTATCAACATAAAATATGGTGCAAAAAAGCATTGCAAATAAAAACAGACATGTAAATGTGTGCCTACCATTTTCCAGATAAGAAGGGGCCGTACCTTCTGAGGGGTCAAGGCGGCGAGCCCGCCTTCCATGTTTGGAATTGTTGTGTACAAACATGTTGTCTGAGACAGCCAGAACGTGGCCATCCACATTGACTGTTGTTGATACAACAACCTGAAAAAGAAAACAAATACATTTTTTAAAACTGCAGATTTTTAGAACTTCATATGTTGTAGACAAATCCATTACTTTCCACTTTAAATAGATATATTCAGAGTTAACTTTTTTTTTTTTTGGCTAACTCTGGTGAATTTTTAAATCTCAATTGTTTCTCTTCAAAACCTGCTACACTAATTAGAGTTTAATCTCCTATTATCCTAACAAATGAATTCAATTCAGGGAAATATTCTTCTAGCCATTAGTTTCAGAATCACCCCTCTAGCCACTCATTTTAAAAGCTGCTGTTTTGATTGATCTGTTGATATATTGATTAGATAGTTTATCTAATTAAAAATTGTTCACTTGAGACTGTCTCAAATGAAGGGTTCTGAGGATTCCAAATCAGAAAAAAAAAAAAAAAAAAAAAGCTTAATAAATCAGAAACCCTTGTAACTCCCCATTTCTCTTCAGTAAATGATCTCCAGGTCAGTTTTACAATTACATTTAATGTCCAATAATGAACTATTTTTGCATCTGAAAAGACTGAGTTGAATATGAATAGTGAAAGTGTTTTCAATCCATGAAAAGTATCCCTTCTCAAGTTCATTTGGATGGTGATTGACCCTGGTATGTCAATGGAATTTCCTCCTTTATTTTTGAGTGAAAGGCTCCTATTCTTGTGTCCAGGTTCAGAGTCCGGCCATAGAAGAGATGATGGATAGGGCCTTCTTTGGCTTCCAGCTGCTTCTTAGTAGAAATTGGAAAAGGAACATAACCAAAATGTACAACCTTGCTGACAAAAACACCTACACAATTGATTTGTGAAATTCATCCCAAAATGATACTCCATAATACACAAATGAAAGAGGAAATAGAAGTTTGTTTTTGAAGGTTTGAGTGTGTGTGTGTGTGATATCAAAATAGGTTGATTTTCTTTCCAATACTTTGAATACCTCAAATATAAGTTTAAGTTTAATTTCAGTTCTTCACCATGATCATTGTGGGGTGGGGTCCAGATTTTCTGACTGAACTAATCACTGTAGTTTTTTTAGCATAGTTAAAATTAGAAGAGTCCTTGGAAACAATGGCAGAGTTAGGTCAATATTAGCCGTGCCTTATCCAACCATACTAGTGATGATAGTAAACGCTAGTACACAATCTTGCCAGACCTTTTAGTTTTTGTTCAGTTTGCTTTGGGTGTAAAATCTCAGTGAAAGATGACATTCAGAATATTTACAGTCCATTTATACAGATATATAATGAGAGAAATCAAGAGAATAAGAACTACACTGTAACTTCTTTCTTTTTTGCACACGGTGGGTGCAAAGCATGTGATGTAAATTCTTTTCTATTTTTGTGTTTTGGAGGCAGCCACTCGTATCACCCATTGGACCAGCCTGAGGATAGTTCTGTAGAAGTATTCTATCCTTCTGCATGCACTCTCTTCCATACAGACAGACTGTATCTGTATCACCGCTCCTCAAAATACATTGTGGGGAGTCCTGAAGCTGTACCTTAACACACTATATTGCCGTCCTATTGCCATGTCTCTGGGCTATCTGCTTTTCACTTTTAATGAGCTAAATTTGACTTAAAGAAATAACCTACAGATTATGCAAAGCAGATAAAATGTGATTCTCAGCAAAGAATAATTCCTATTTATTTTTATTTCTTTAGATTCCTTGGCCCTGATATATTGAAAGACAGGGGAAGGTATATATAAAACAAAGACAACTATCTTTGCTCTGTCATCTATATATAGGTCAGTCACCAAGGGAAAATAGTGTAGTTCAGCAAAAGAAAGTAGACATACTGTGTTGTTTTATTGGCTCATTCCTGCAGTGCACCTAAAGAAAGGTGCTGAGATAGTGAAACCAGTTGAAAATATTGCTCAAGACCTGACATTCTGTTAAGTCCA
Source organism: Sternotherus odoratus (assembly GCA_032164245.1). Taxonomy (NCBI): domain Eukaryota; kingdom Metazoa; phylum Chordata; order Testudines; family Kinosternidae; genus Sternotherus; species Sternotherus odoratus. The sequence continues at coordinate 86,186,489 of JAVMKO010000005.1, read as the reverse complement.
GTTAAACCTTCTGAGAGGCAGGGAGATTAACTAAAGAGACCCAGGGAAGTCTTTCTAGTGACTACTGGCTCCTTTGTCAACCACAAGATCACTCATGACTGATGCTTCATTTAGTCATCGGTGAGAAAAAGAGGACATTTCCACTCATTCCAGGTTTGACCTTCTGCTCTGTTCAGATGGATCAATATCACCAATGCCCTGTGAAGCTGAGATTCATGAAAAATGGAAGTTTAGCTGGATTGTTTTGAAGAAATATTTTTTTCCAGCTACAGATCTTTACTGTTGGTTGGCTCAAGCATTCTGGCTTCACCAGTAGGTTGGCTGTGTCAGATGCCACATGCTTTCCTATAAGCTTTAACCACAAGTTGTGCATCTCTGAAAAGGTTTTGAATATCTCAATGTTTATGTTATTAATTCCAAGTATGAATCACATTGAAAGTAATTTGAAGTAAAAATCATGCATTAATAGCCATTTCCCATCAGCCAAAATTTGGAAGAAATTATTTTCAGCAACTGTCCAATCAGATACCCTTCTGTAGTGGTTATGATTCACCACAGGGTATTTCAATAGCTGTAGGGAGAAATGCAAGTATTAAAATAATTTGATTCTAAAACAGTTGGAATAAAAATATTTTGGGTTGTACCACAACTATCAGACTTATATCTGAATGTGAAAACTAGAATTCCATGGCTGCTTTTCTAATAGCTAATAGTAAGTTGGTGCTACTCATCATATATGTGTAAAAACATCTCTACTGCTCTTAGCAATCCAGTAGCACAGTAAAGATTTTAATATGAGAAAAAAATACACCAATATTTTCATTAATGATTCGCACTTGCTTCAGAACAATCCATCATAGTCTGCTCGTGGACTTGACAACTCCTAAGAACATGCATTTAAATTAGGCAAATATTTTAAAAAGTTTTCTATATCATTTTTAAAAGGTATACAGTTCTGAAACTAACTGTATTACATAAAAAAGGACAACACTCCTGGGAAAAAATATGAATTAATCTTAAATATATCCTTCTTTCTTTTTTAAAAAATCTGTACCTGGAATCTTCGCATATCTCGTGGGTTGCCTGCATTCTTCAAACAGTTCTGATTGCACTTGAGGAAAAACTTTAAAAAGAATCTATAAAAATACAAAATTGAAGTTTGTTAGGGATATCAAAAGAGAAAAATGTGTAATAAAGTCTATCTTAAATAAGTAAACCTTACACAGAATATTGGGCATGATATCTTACTTTCTTATTGGTTACTGTACTGGTCTTTAAGTACCAGAAAAAATCACCGCTGTAATCAGAACACCATATCCATGGCAACATGCACTTCAATTTTTACATCTTCAACACTTGAAAATGTAATGACTCAAGGCCAGATCCTCGGGAGCTGTAAATTGGTGTAGCACAATTGACTTCAATGATTCAATCATGTCAATGATGGTGATTTATACTAGCTGAGGATCTGCCCCCGCCCCTCGACCTTTTTTTCCTTAACATGTTTTATGTTTTCACAGCTTATATTAGCACTAATGACCTCCGAGTTGGAAATTTCCTGTCAATTAATGATCAGTCTCGTTAAGGACTCTTGCCTTTGCCTCTGGTTGAAGTCTTCTCCAGCTGCTCAAAAGAGGTATGATCCAGCTCCCATTGACTTCAGTGGGATAGGCATTGGGTTTAAATGTCAGGAAAAGTCATTCCCATTGGTCATTATTGTTAAAGTATAATGGAACACTGAGTATTAAGTTCTGTACTCTGCCTGGTCACTATAATGACCTTAAAATTGTAAACAACACGGACCATGCCCAGGGCAATATGTAGTTCAGCTTCTAAACTATTCAGCATCTTAAAAGATAATTATATAGGTTTAAACTATCCCATTTAGCCACCTTCCTGCATTGAGGGCTGTGTAGACCAGCAATGCTCAGGGGGAACTCTGAGAGGTGAAATGTTTCCGAGGGCACACAACTGTATGGAATGGTGGGAAAAGAAGAAACAATTTGTGACACCCTTATACTGAATCAAGCATATACCCTCATTCCACCTCCATGTCGTTTTTGGGGCAGAAAAGTTACGGTTCCACCAACTTCCCTTCCTTCCTTCTTTTCAGCAAGTTGCTCTGGGAAGCAGGTAGCTGCTTTGAAGCAGCTCCTGCATAGACCTCACAGAGGTTGTGCCAGGGGAGGGAAAAGCCCCTCCTTAGTACAGAGGCTTAAAAGCTGATCACAACCTAGCCCTTACTATTTTCTTTGCATCATGATATTTTCATAGTTTATAAGAGCAAAACATTTTCTTTGGTAGTCAAGTAAACATTTTTAATATTGAGCTTAACGGGATCTTTAGAAATTGTATTCACAATACTAAAAATTATTATTTATTGTTATTCTTAATTATAAAGTATCCGTCCCATAGTACCTGGATACTCTTTAGATAAACGTTCATGTGCAAGTAATACCCCTGGTAAGAACTTAGCTCTCCACTCTTTCCTCCTTTAGAACTTCAAACTTGAAGGGTCAGACTCCAGTTGATAAAACATGTGCCTGCAGCTGTACCATTGTCATGTGTGAACCCCTGGACTGTGGCAATAGCCAGATGGGAGAAACCTATGGAACCCTAAGGAACTCAGATATTGTAGAAAGGGTGTTGGTAATTCAGTAGTTAGAATGCTTGCCTCTTGAACAAAAGCCCCAGTATGTTGTTAGTGGGCACTGTACTGCTGAAGAAGCCATCTCTCTGATGAGACATATAAATGGGATAATTTCTAGAGCTGGTTGGCAAATTTTCAACAGAAATGGGAATTTTGACATTAAATGGAAGAGAAATTTTGCCAAGTCCCCTCTACCTCCATTTTGCAGTCTGCTCTAGCACTGATGCCTTCTACTCACTAAAGATTCTGTGTTACTGAGGAAGGTGCTAAGCCTGTTTTCCCAGCCAAATTTTAGCAGGTGTAACTACTCAAATCCTAAATCAATCCCTGCTGCAGTTTCAATTGGCTATGGTATTCTTCACTTCCTCTCCTGATGTTTTGTGTAGTGTTGTGATCAACTGCTGGCTTTCACCCTAGAGGTGTCAACATTTCAGTGGTAGTTGATCTCTGTGGTCTAGCTTCTTAGCTGAACTCAATATTTGCTGAGCACAGGTGTGGTGGTGGAGGAGTTATAATGAATGGCTACAGTTCCGTGAGCATGAAGCTAGCTGCATTGAGGGCAGCTCTAAAGTACTCTGGCTGGCGATGGTACCCAGGGGCCAGAGAACAGTCAGAGCATAATAGTGATCTGGTCACATCCCTATTCCCCCTTCCATGTCCCCTACTCTATGGACAGCTGTGTGAAGTGGCATAGGATCCAGTAAAACTGGCTCCACCTCAGCTCGGCATGCCTCACATTGGGAAAATTAATGTCTTGGGCAATGGTTTGCAATCTGTGGTGTGCGGACCCCTGGAAGTCTGTAAACTATGCCCAAGGGGTCTGAGAAAGGTGCCTATTAAAATAAAATTTCAGATCCCAGAAAGGCACTCTGTTTTTCTGATCAATCAAAAATATGTTAATACCCCCATCTACAGAAGTGTTGTCATTAGTACAGAAGCCCACAGTTCAGCACCTTTCTCATGCTGTGTCAAATGCTATGCTGAGCATGTACAACATTTATAGTTAAATTCTGTGCAGTCAGTTTTCAGTCTAAGGGTATGGCTAGACTGAAGATTGTAGCGTGTTTATTTGTAGCGCTTCCCAATGTAGCGCAATTGGTATCCCGCTAGAGACTGTACAAATTGAAACTTTGTAGCGCAAAATAATGGCTACATTTGTGGTGCTTCTGCCGGCAGTAGCAGTTGCGGGATAGGGCAGGTATCCCAGCATTCAGCTGGGTGCAACGTGTTTTGCAAAGGAGGGGGGTGAGGGGGAACTGGGAAGTTGTTCACAGGGAGATGAGATCTGGATGTCAGTTACTTTTCCTTAGCGAAAACTGACAGGCTGTCTATTTCAGACACACAGCTCCCTCTGCAAGCATTTTCACTGGTTATTTGCTGTGTTATTTGTTAGAGAGAAACTGCAAAGCTACTTCCGCCTTTATAAAAACAACACCTCACGTCATTTGCCTTACATGGCAAGTTCATTGTCTTTAATGGCTTGCTGATGGCCCTCAATGGGTTGCTGATAGCTTTCCATGGCTTGGAGGCATGCAAGAGATCCGATGGGTGTCCACATTCCCATCCTTGCACTACAACGTTAGCGCAAAAAGGCTTATCCCTCTCGAAAAGGAGGTTTAACACTTGCGCTGTAAAAGGGGAGTCATTGCGCTAAATCTCCCTTTGAAGTGTGTTCGGTAGGAAAATTATAGCGGTAAAGGAGGGTTTTGGCGGTGCAAAGCGCCAGTCTAACCATGCCCTCAGACTTCTGTGATAGGGTTCTGCAGACTGCAGGTTGAATTTCCAAAGAGGTCCACACCTCTATTTGAAATTTTGTAGACGTCCGCAAATGAAAAAAAGGTTGAAAACTACTGGTCTACAGAGATGTCAGCTTCACCGCCTCTTTAGTGCCACAAAGGAGTTAGACTGAAAAGGAGAATCTGATCCTGTTTTCCAATGTCAAATGGGTATTGATGCTTACTGAATTAAAGCACTGGGATGCAACATAACCAATGTTTGTATCTCAGCATTATGGTGGGACTGCATGACTCAAATGACTGTAGCTCAGAAGAGCCCTAGAAGCTCAGGTGGCATAAGAGAAGAACCTCAAGGGAAAGAGACCCAAGGAGAGGAAAAGCCCTGTTCTCCGAGAGGCCTTTCCCATAGCTCAGTGCAGAGGAGAAGGCTGACTACTTTCCCTTGGCTGGCTAACAAGAATCCTGCATCCAAACAGGCAGTCCTTAGAGCAGAGAGGATAGAGCTGGCTGCTTCTCTACTGAAAAAGCCTTATACTCTTGGGTACCCAATCCTGGAGTGGGGAAAAAGTAGGATACTGGCTTTGGGTTCACGTTGAAGTAGTTTTTCAAACGTTGTTGCTATCAGTAGAATGATAGAATTCTCTGGTTTTGTCTGTCTCTGCGTTGTATTCTGCAATTTATGTAATTTATGTACACACATTACACATTTGAGTGTATTTAATCTCTTAGAATATCCTTCCTAAACATCCTCAGTTGGAAACTGGTCCTCAAAAATATACTGAAGTAAGGAAAAACTGTGTTTCTTGTGATTTCCCCTTTCTTTGATTTTCTTCCTATTGCTAAAGAAAGGGCTGATATCCTCTTAATTAAAATGTATTACCTACCATAAGGCTTCACTATTTTAAGATAAAATTTACATCTTTTATTAACTCACCTCACCTATACACTTAGCTCACAATGCCTCTTAACGCCCATCTGCCATCAGCATACAGTAAGTCACTTGATATTCCACCCACCAATTTTTCCTAACAACCACTGTGCAATTAAACTCAACACGTTCTGTTGCGAGGTAAATTAGGCACACCTGCGGCCAGACTTCATTTGAACTGCATCAGAAAAGGACCTAACAAGGTGAGAGCATACCACAAAGTTATAGTCCTGTCAAGCAATTAGGTTTTCACTTCTGGGACATCCGCACAGTGCAATTATGCTACACATTACAACCTGGCTAATCTTCTGAACAAATGTCATGTCTCAGAGAAGCTAGTAAAAGCAGTTCATCTGCAAATGTGTCTGCTCTTAAGCCTCCACCTTATGCACATAACAATCTACAGCAGCTTTTTTTCCCCTTGTGATATAAAAAAATTATTTTCCATAGGAGATTTTAAAACACTGTAAATGCCTTTTCATCCATTTTGCCTATTTTGTTAACCTATATATGTGAGTAGATGTTGAAGAAAATATACTATTTAGAGTTTTGTACTTGAATTTTATCAATGGGTGAGCTAGCAAACCTTTAGCATTACTAGCATGACTGGTGGCTTTGGTCTGGTTCAACTCAAACCAATTTGTGGCTAAAAGTAATGTGCACTGTGGAAAGTTGTATTAGCATTATTTCATCGTTCTTAAAAGTATATATCTGATCATTTGTAAGGACTCAAACTGAGAAACCTTGCTCATGCAAGAAGTCCTCAATGTTATAGTGTTTGTACTTAAAACATTGGGCATGGTTGTTTGGGGGAAAAAGGGAATCTATAACCAAAGACAGGAGTGTCAATATATAACCAATCAGGTCACAGTTATGCAAAACTACTTAAGTATAACAATAAATAATCAGAATGCTCTTAATAAAATATTATTTTTTAACATAAGATCTTAAAGGATGGAGGACAGGATGTTTGTTCCAACAGTTTTGTTTCACTTTTTATCTTTGTTTCAGGTAGACATTTAGAACAAGTGTTCAATTAAGCCTATAATATATTACTAGATTACCAAATGAATGATTGCTAACATGACCAAATCCTGCTCGAATTTTATGAGTCAGGAAAGCAGGATTTAGTTCATTATATATAATTCTGTAGTAAGAAAACATTGTTCTTTGGAACAAAAGCAGTCCATAGAGGCATACCGCCGTTATTGGGGAAAAGGAAAAAGAGAGAAAGAGAAGAGAAGACATTTGAAGTCAAATGGTAATTCTCATCCTTTACTTTATTACTCTTTAATTGGCTTTTTCCTAAGAAATATCTGACAACCACTTTACATATCTCTTTTCCAGAGTCTAGTAAACAAAGGATTTAATACTCTTGTTATGAAACAAAAAATCTTTCCTATGTCAGAAAATCTTTGGCTTTA
>JAVMKO010000005.1:86152251-86159751 GCA_032164245.1 Sternotherus odoratus | reverse complement strand
GGAAGAAATGCAGATGCGTTCCCTGCTTTTGTCAACACTGCAAAGAAACACTTTAATTTGATATGAATTTCTCCAGAGAAACTTTAAATTAACTTAGATTTAGCTATGTTTGAAGATAGCAATTCAAAGCAACAAAATAAATGACTCTTTGCTGACTCTAGTGTTTCTATGTTCATGCTTCTATATGTTCTTTTTTATTTTCTGCTCAGGCTAAATAAATGCCAATATTCACCTTGAAGGAGTCATCATAAAGTAACTCTCTTGGGATATAAAAATATACTTCTCTCATCTGCCATCCAAACAGTGTCAGATGAAGTTAAAAGACCTGGTAAATGTGCTAAAATCTGCTTATATGAATTATTTTTTTCACTGTGAGTACTCATCACCTAAACTGTGCAGATGCACTGCATATAGCAACGTGGAGTGCTTTGTAATGTACTCTGTGTGACATCACAAGAACTGAGGAATGTAAGAGACGATCCTGTAAGCAGCCTGCACACATCACTGACAGGAAAGTGTCTGTAAGTACCAGGTATTAGTATTATTAGTTTAGGATCCAGTCCATAATGCTTCCTGATGTTTTACAGAAATCTGTAATGGATACATCCTGTAGAGAGGTACATTTTAAGTAGGCCTCGATTTTGCTTCTAAATTCCATCTATAGTTTTCCACCCACCATTATACCCACTGAAAAATTACGGGTTCACTTTAATGCTGTTTTTTAAAATTTGGCCCAAAGGTCACTCACTGAAAATAGTTGGGAGAGGAGAACTATTTGACAAATAGGGCCAAATTCATTAGTGGTGAAATTCATTCTTGATGCAAAGCCCTCAACTCCACTTACATACCCTCGTTGAGGCTGTACAAAGGGTCCAAGGGTCTGTAATAGGGGGCGGTCAACTGAATAGCAGCTCAGGGGTGCCTGCATACCCACTGAACTCCAGAGAACTAGTTTCCCCATTAGCCTATGTGAGACTAGTGTTAGAGGTTATTTTGGACCATGGATCTACATCCATACAAATCTCTGCATCACTGTGGAATCGATTCAGAGGGCTTGTAACTAGGATATTTGCCACAGGCTGAAGTACCAGATGAATAGGAGAGGCTGCTGAGTGGTAGCCTTCATCCTAGCCCTGCAGTTGGTGGCAATGAATGTAGCATCTCTGCACTCTGCCCATATAGAATCTAATCCTGCACCATTGAAGTCAATGGGAGTTTTGCCCCTGACTTCAGTGAATACAGGATCAAGACCACAGAACCTGTCTATCTACACTTTATGTTAGCAGAATAAATGTCAACCTGATAATGTAATCAAGTGCAGTTCCACTGGAATCAATGGCACTGCACCCACTTTGCAAGCAACTAATTTCCTTTAGTTTCCTTTATGATCTTCATGCTGACTTTGGACTTTGCCAGAGGTAAGATTATATAAATAGTTTACTGCTACATTTAAACTAAATCCTTGAAACCTTCTGTGCAAGAGAATTTGCCACTGATTTCACTGAATGGAGTTCTGTGCTCAGACAGAGCTTGTACACTCTAATTACCTTCCCCAGATCTGAGGAAGAAGCTTGTCTCTTCCACCAGCACAAGTTGGTCCAATAAAAGACATTACCTCACGCAACTTGTCTCTTTCATAGCCTGGGACCACCATGGCTACCACAATGCTGCAAACTCTGACAATTAAAAAGCCTGGTCTCAACATGGGATAGTATTTTCTATTGCCCATATATTGTTATATTCACTGGTATTTTATACTGCGCTTAATCACAGAAAATATCTGCTCCATAATAATTTTTAGGCACATGATTTAAGGCTAAAATAAAAAAGGTGCCTAATACAATAGAAAATGCCAATGTTTGCTTAAAACAGCCAAAACTTTTTTTCTTCCTGCATGCATGTTTTGAAGGACTTGGGATTTTTTTTTTATTTTATTTTTTTTTGAGTTGTAATCTATCTGTGAAGCTTACATACAGGAATACAAAACAAGTCAGCCATCAAAAGAAAGGGGTTTTTCTTTTCATGCAGCAAAAGTATGTTTAGGGTATTTCCTCAGTTTCAACAGTATGGTCTTTTCATTAGACCTAAAGACTTGTCTGCCTGAGGGAGATGGACATACTGCACCATGCTAAACAGCACTGTAACCAGTGAAACTTGCACTATGTCTCCACTACATCCTCCACTACAGTCTATGCATCACTGCAGTTACACCAGAGAAAATTCCTTTTATTCAAAAGTTTCTATAGGAGAATTTGATATCTATTTGTGACTTAAAACATGTATCAGCGGTGGCACGATCACTATAGCAAAATTCATGACTCTTTATCCAAGAGCTTCAGGAGATTTATTATATTGCAGTTGTGCCTAAAATGTGATTAGTGCTATACAGACACCTTTGAAGACACAGTCCCTGCTTCAAACAGCTGTGGGCAGCATCAGGCCCTAGATGATAAATCATTTTGTCTTTTTTTACAAATACTGCACCAGATTGTCCCCTCTCATGATTAAAAATGGTGTGGGGAAAAATCTTGTGCAGAAATCTCTGAGAGGTTCCCTGCCCCAGCATCCGGGTGAGGGTCAGGTGTGGGCAAGGCTGTTTCCCATAAAGAAGCTGTCTCTGTACCTTTGGGATTCAGGAGCAGGAGATCTAGCCATGCACAGACACTGCCTGTGCACCAGATTTGGCACTGGTTGCTCTCAGCTTGAGGCTATAGTACCTTTCCCAGATTGTTCACCTTCAGCCCCATAGAAGTAATATGCATCCCTAATTCACTGGTCCATTACTCTTTCATGATTGCCCTAGCTCTATCCTTCTTCTCACATGGAGCCTAGAAGGGGGAGTTGGCTTCACTGTGTCCCGGTTTGGGAAGGAGCCCATTGTTGTGAAGGCACTGGAAGTCCCTTTCCACGTGGACAGGTTTCAGGAGTTGTCACAGTGTTAGTCAGTATTCACAAAAAGAATGAGGAGTACTTGTGGCACCTTAGAGAACAATACATTTATTTGGGCATAAGCTTTCATGGGCTAAAACCCACTTCATCAGGTGCATAGAGCGGAACATACAACAAGAAGATACATAGATATATATAGATATACAGAGAACATGAAAAGATGGGGGTTGCCATACCAACTCTAAGAGACTAATCAATTAAGCTATTATCAGCAGGAGAAAAAAAAACTTTTTGTAGTGATAATCAGATGTACCATTTCAAACAGTTGACAAGAAGGTGTGAATAACAGTAGGGGAAAACTTAACATGGGGAAATAGATTTAAGTTTAGTCTTTAATGTGCCACAAGTACTCCTAGTTCTTTTTCCATGTGGAATGGGGTAAAATCTGCACACTGAGGACCTCTGCATATACACTTCTGGGGGAGCAGCTGGACCACTGAGAGGAACTTTTACTTACACTTACTTAATTTTAGTTTTGAATGAAATTGTCTGTCATAAAAGAATTTTGATTTTGACTGTCTGCTTCCACGAGCTGCGATATAAAATCCTATCATTTGTCTTACTTTTATTTCACTATTGCTAGCTGTAGACACCACTTCAGAAATATTTGGAATTTAGTTTTAATTGTACAGCTTTCAACTCACGCAACATTTCTCTTTGTGTTGAAAGCATCACAGTGATTTATCCTCATTATTGTGTAAATAGGTTTCGGCAGTTCTCAGTAAATAAAACAAAGAGTGACAGGAGGAGAAGGGGGAATTTGCTTTCCTACCAATTAGAGTAGCCTTAGGCAGTACTTTTAAGAGGAGATAAATCCTGCAAATCACTAAAATGATCCTGTCACATGCACCAAATATTAAAATCACACAGAGGCGCACTTCATACAGTTTGCTTTGGTTTAATGAGTTGGGGTGGGCTTCGTCATGAGGCTTGCACCTCGCAGTTGGGGACTGTTGATTGACAGTGAAGATCATGCCCAACTGCAGCTTCCTAACCAGTAGAGCCAGATGGAAAATCACAATTCATGTTTAATATGCAGTATTTCAGCTAACAAAAATTCCCAAATTGTCTCTTCACTTCCTACCTGAAAAATTCTTTCCCATAATAAATGCAAAATATGCTTCATATTAGCCAAGACTGCTTTTTCCCCCTTCCAGCAAGTTATTTTAAGAAAACGTGTATGGATGAGCCCTATTAAGTGAACAACCTGTTAACTTCTTGAATTATGTAAGTTTTTAAAAGATTAAAAGATAAGTTTACAAAGCATTTGTTGTTACAATCGGACACTTTTGAAAGAGAGTTCAGTGTCAAGATGATACCATCACATCACATGGTGATCACATAATAAAAGGACATTTAAGTAATTTGTTTAGTGCAATGTAAGTTTTCTTTATTTAACAATTTTGACTATGTTTCTATCCAATACAATTTAAAGGATGCTGTTTGGCTTCTACAGTAACGGTATTAGGGCAAATAACATTACATTCTTAGTTAAAACAGAGAACTATGCTCATATCACTTTCTTAAGAAGACTCTTCTGACTACTCAAACATGATGTGCCTATATAGCGAAGTATATGTTGTAAAGACACAACGAATATTGAGGTTATTATGGTAAATAAGATGTAACCGACAGCACACCACTGTAGGAGCCTTTATAACACAGACAACCTTACAGTAATGGCTTAGTGTATTCTATTTTCAGTGACTACCTCCCCCCCCACCCTCTTCTCCTGCAGTCAAGTTTTACACTGTGTCATTTATACTTAGTATATTGAGCAATGATTGTTACCTTGTTACAGCATTTTTGTGCAATGCTTTATGAGAGTGGAACTAAATGTATGACAGGAACCCCAGTAACCTGAGACCCTGGGTCAGTAATGTATTAAAACAAAACAAGACACACATGGCTTCAGCACAGCAAGAAATCATGCAGGAATGGGAGACTCAGACAGGCTAAGATAAAGAAGGCCTACCTAACAACTGCAATTATAGCTCTAGTTATATGAGTCAATCCATTACTGCATATGGGTTTGACAAATTACCATAAATGCCAAACTAGAACAACAGTGAAGTAATTTAGCCTCATCGTGGACATTTCGAAAGTTGGTATCTCTAGATTTATAGGAAAAGCTTAATCAATTAATCATCAATAATAAGTATTATTAATGTGTTTCTTTGGGTTTTTTAAATTTAAGAACTTCCTCCAGTTAAACAACTGGGAAATCACAATTATAGAGTTTGAAGGAAAAATGTCATTGACTCCGATTCTTATTTCATTTGAAATAGTGAATTTACTTTTAAATATCCTAAGCATAAAACAGCAGATGCATTTGAAAATTATTATGACTTTCACTAATGTGTATCTGTAAATTACATGCAAAACACCTAAATTAAAAGAGTGTTAAGAATGTGAAGTCAGCTAATCAAAAGTTAGGAAATAGCTTTGCAACTTTAATTCAGTACATTTGTGTGTATGCATTACGATAGTCTTTAATTACATGATCACGTGCATATTTCCATAGGAACCCTTACTCATTCAATGGCCAAGATGGGTAGCACTTGCTGAATAAATATTTATTTTATTCTCATTATTCAATGAGTAGGCCCATGCCTTTTACACTGCATGTCATACAAACTTGCACTGAGTACAAAACTATTAACTTCCTTATTGACTTTATGGCACTCATCAGCATGCTTTACAAATATTAATGAATTATCTTCACAACACCCCTGTGAACTGATATTAATACCCCCATTTCATAGACAGGGAACTGAGGAAAAGAGAGACTAAGGCCAAAAGTGTCAAAAGTGTCCACTAATCTTGGGTATCCTATTTGAGATGCATAGGGCCTGATTTTTCACTATATTTAGCATTTTTGTAGTATTTTATATGTTCAAAGCACAGCTCCCACTGACTTCAGTCGCAGTGTGAGTGCTTAGCACTTCTGCATAGCAGGCCCCACGTGTCTTGGGCACCCAGAAAATGAAGAATATATTACCACCTATGAAAAGTATGGTTTAAATGACTTGACCATCATCACCTAGGTCCAGGAACTTTGTGACTGAGGCAGGAATTGCAACCATTTCTTCAGGGTGACAGTTAACTGACTTAATCACAGGACCAATGTTTCTCTTCTTGCAAGCCCCTACCTAGGGTGCCCAAACAGCAAGCGTGAAAAGTCGGGACAGGGGGTGGGGGGTAGTAGGAGCCAATATAACAAAAAGACCCAAAAATCGGGACTGTCCCTATAAAATCAGGACATCTGGTCACCCTACCCCTACCTCAGTCACAACATCTTCCAACTTCAACAAATGAAGCAGAAATGTTACAGACAACAGTCTCATTTACTATACAAGCCTGATTTAGTCGTTGATCACCATCTAGGCTGTGCGCTGAAAGAGGCAGGGGTTCTATCGAAAATAGTATGTGATCGTGTAATTAAAGACTGTATCATACTGCATGCTCATTAAAGGGAGGTGGGGTTGTGTGTGCAAGTTGAACCAGCACAGACAAACTTAATTTTGGTAGTTCTTAACCTTTGAGTGCTTGACTTCACACCTTTAACATTTTAACATATCGTTGTTTTGGAGTTCTTTGGGATGTTTTTAACATAATTTCCTACATTCAAAAAATATCAAACTGACAATCAGAAATTCCATCAACTTGATCCCCATATGGGTCATTGGGAGGTTTTGAACCTTTACATCTACAATACAGACCCTCTACTTGAGTTAGCTGAGTAACAGGTAGCACTGTTAGGGTGACAGAGTCTCATGGCACCTTATAGACTAACAGATTTTAGGGATCATGAACTTTCATGGGCTAAGACCCACTTCATCAAATGAATCTGTTAGGCTGTAATCCTCTGTGTGAATCAGCAACTTTGCCAGTAGTTTTCATGACTATTTCTTGAGAGCAGAGGAAAGTTTAGACTCAGAATTTCTGAGCCCTATTCCAGGCTTCTGGAGGGGATGGTGTGCTAGTGATTGTGGACCCTTCTTTTCCTCCTCTCCTATTCCCCCTCTGCTCCTATTCTCCTTCCCTCTCTCCCTCCCCCGACTGCCCAATCCTCTGCATTCCAGTCATCTTGTTTTCTTCTCCTCCACTCTGTCCTGACACCAACAGCAGAACACCAAGAGCACAAGAAAGACAGTTCTGGTACCTGGTGCCAAAGACGCTGGGAGGAGCAAAAGCAAGAAAAGCTATGCTCAGCCTCAGCCCCAGGCTTTGACTTCAGTTCTTCACTCTTGATCTTTTGTCTACTATCTAGTATACAGACTATCAAGTTCAATATCCAGTACTGCTCCTAATAAGCAAACTTCAGCTTGCATTTTCAGAAAGATAAACTCTGAGATCTAGTCAGTCATGAATCATTGTCATGGACAATCATTTTCTATGCCAAATTCTCATCCACATCAGTGGGAGTGCCTCATACAGATATGGTCCTTTTATATTAAAAGTTTAAATATTCTGAAAAGTCATTTGTGCATAACAGTTTCATATGTAAAATACTGAGGGCATTTGTCTTTCTGGGTACATCTTACTCAT
>JAVMKO010000005.1:86127251-86142251 GCA_032164245.1 Sternotherus odoratus | reverse complement strand
TGGCATTATTCTGTACATACAGCGTATAGGAATGCAAAGAAGAGAGTTGAAATAATAAAGTTGAAAGCAGATGAAAGGATAGATAAAGAAGTGGGTTGTAGGTGCGGGTATGCACGGACAGTGTTGAAAGGGTGATGACAGGCAGATCAACTGTAGCAGTGTAGGAAGAAAAAAATAAGGTCAAGATTAATGCAATGGGTACAGACAGTGGAGGCAAATGGGAAGTCTGAATCGATGATGAAAATATAGGAAATGAATTTGTTTTCAAGGATGCTCCTCTTGCCCAAGGAACATACTTCTTTGCCATGGTCCAAGGATTTCTCCAGATACTAAGAGAGGTGAGTTAGTTGCACTATAATGCCTCCAGGATGGGGTCTTTGACTTATACTTTATTGTTTATGCCATTGTATAATTAATAACATATATGTCAGTATTTGAATAGAAGTGAGTGAAGCTTCCTTTTTTACTTCATTAAATCTTTCTGCTAAAATTAGAAGTTATTTTGGAATTTCCTAAAAATACACAAAGTATTTTAGATCAACAAGAAATTCCAGCGTATGCAATTTTCACAAAATTGGTTTACGCATTGCCTAGTGGATCCAGTCACTTATAATGGTGCCATTGTTAATTAAGAATAAACCACAGCTAGGAGTATTTCTTATTATGTCAAGTGGACTTCACTCTACTCAACAGATTCCTTGCTTGTTTTCCTTCTGAATGCCTAAACTGGTGTGGAGCCTGTTGCAATAATTGGGCTTATAAATTTATCGTAATTCTGATCTCAACTGTAAAAAGTAAGTAAAAGTTCCTAAGATATCATAATAACCTATAATAACAAATGTTGATGGGAAAAGGTACAAAAAGGAAGACAGACTGAATTAGTCCAATAAAAAGGCCTACTGATATAACTCAAGGATTTTGTTAAGACCATGACTGGTAAATAAGAGGGACTGAGGACCAAAAATTAATAAACCAAAATTGGTATATTGGATATTAGGAGTAAGTGGTGGACTCCTTGGGGGATGGCCTAATCCAGCCAAAATTCCCTTTTGGGTTCTTAAGAAAGAGACTTTGGGGAGAAAAATTGGCTACTGGAGCGAGCTTCAGTATCCTGGCACCCTGCCCATCTCCTGGGACCTAAGACCTTCATCCTAATACTGAGTGATCTCATGACCAGACCAGGCCAGAGAAAGGAATCCAGGTGACATTGCCAGCTCCACCAGCTCCAGCTAAATCCCAAATACCACCTGGTATGTTAGACTTCATTCCCTCACATAATGTATTCTACTCCTTCCCCACTTTATTTCTTCTCTTTCCTATACCTCTCTTTTTTCCTTTCATCTAATACAAATCTGGCTTAGCCAGCCAAGATTGTATATTTTGCAACACTGTTCTAAGCCTGTGACTAGGAAAAGTCAACTAAAAGCAATGCCCTAAACAACACAATGTTGTACAAGTTGGCCAGGTCTCAGAGTGGCTAATAAGACCATGTGTTGAGCCTGTGTTTGGCCGCAAGTGAAAACTGACACCAGAGAGAGAAGCTGCATTTTCTCTCTTTGCTGTTCTTTTCTCTCCCCATTGTGTGTGTCTTGTTTTGCCTTCTAGGAAACAGGATCAGACTTTAACAACAACAGAGAGACAGCCCCAGCCCATCTCTACTAACTTCTTCTCTTTTCCCCAAAAGGACAGTTAATACCATCTTTATTACCATCTAAAAGACCATTAAGCAAGTGGGTTTATCTTCTAAAATCTCTCTCAGGCCAAAAGGAAATAGAACAAGGGAAAATAAATGTTAAATGTTAAAATAAAAGCCTTATTTAATACTTGACACTTCAAATGGTTTTAACTGTTTTTCCTTCTTTTCTGTATCTTTAATAAAAAAATTAAAAATATTTTTAATGGTGGGTTTGCCACAGTTCTAAGCAGGCTGAACTCTTTGTATACCAAACCCTGAACCTTGCTTAAAACTGTTTAATGTTGAACAGTGACTGAGTTATGGTAACATCTTTGGGCCTCTATCTCCCATCTAAACAGGCCATGGACAACACTGATCTCTCTCACTGTATTTCAAGACAATTATCACAAAACACTGAGTTCTGTATCAAGTATTTTCTTGAATTAAGTAACATTTATTAAAACTTTTTCTGAATCAGCAATAAAACCTGTGTCATCTCTGGTTCATAAACATAAGAATATTTTGGCTTAGTGGGATATCTTCCTACTGTTATTTGGACTTACTGCTTACATAATTACAGTCACATAATTCATACAAACTGATCAAAGTTATATTGGTTTCTTAAATGCCAATCCTGTTAAACCACATGTGGCTGTACTTTTTTGGTTTGGAGCTGCTCTGAGAAGAATCCCCAATTAAATTTTCTTTAAATAAGAGTGGCAGGGGACTTTAAAAGTTTATTTTTAGTATGAACAGTCCTTGAGAGGGTTTTTTTTTTGTTTTTTTTTTTGGTGTGTATGTCACAGAATTTTAATAAACATTTCAGTTTCTGGGAAATTATTGGCTCAAGAAAAGAAAAAATGTGTTTATTCATACATTAATTTATACATCTTAGATGTCTCCCTATCTTAACCACCCACACTGAAAAAAAGTTGCTCACCTATTCACTGTGAGTGGAAGCAAGTTCCATAGAGGAAGGCCATCCACAGAAAATGCTCTATCTGCTCTTTGAGCTCAGCTGTAGGGAGAAACAGCAACAACATTCCAACCAACTGCAACTGATATTAAACAACATAGGTTGCACTCTAAAAAACAGATGAGTCTGCCTTCCTATAGTCTTACAAGTTCATTCTGCTTAGCAAATGAGTGTCAATATTCTGCACTAGCAGTCTCTTCCTTGTGGTCTTCAAGAAAGTCCTGATAAAGAACATTACAGTAATCTGTCTTGGAGGCAAAAAAATCCATGGATATCTGTGGTCAGTTGCTCAGAAAAATAAGGCTGCAGCCTCTATTCCAGCCAAAGACAGTAAAAAGTATTTAGACGCAGGGAGCTAAATCATCAGGTTGTGTAAACCGGCATAGCTCCCTAGATGCTCCAATGCCGATTTACAACAGCTGGGGATATAGTCTACAGTTTTCACCTGGGAACATAAGAATAATGAAGGATGGGTCCAATAAACCCCTAATGTTGTGAAATGCTGAGACCAATATTTGCAGAATTGTACAAAATTCACAAATAAATTCTGGGTTTCCTGGAAGTTAGAAGTATCTATACACCATGTGCTTTAATCTAGTAGCAGTATGACTATGCTAGGATCTGGTTCAGAAGCAAGTGTGTTTCTGCCCTACAGCTCAAGCATCTGGATTATGCAGGGAAGTTTGGAGATGGTCTGGCTTAAAGGTCTGTGAGAGCGATCATCCACTGGAAGACACAATTGGCCAAGTCTTCGAGAGGGGATACCCCCACATTAGGCATTGTTTAATACCAAGACATATATCAAATGGCCACCAGCCTATCACCTGCTGGGATGAACTGTGGATACACATTAGAGGGTAGCATCTTACACTACATATCCGCTAACAATCATCATTCCCACCTATATGTTCACTGGTTTGGCTTTTGTTTGTGCATTGCATGAATATGGTGGTTTGTCTATAAGATTACAGTCAAGGCCCTGTGTACTCCATGGCAATCTTGAACTAAATAAATTCTGCAATAAGACATCTGAATTCTGTGGGTTAACTCCAATGCATCATGCATTAAATATGAAATTGAATAATATAATCACTATAGTACTTCCTTTGTTATTTAAATTATATGAAATTTTAAGTCACTCTTCAATTTTAAATTTTCAGTGCTGCACTATTTTGTACTGAAAATACATACAAGTATTATAGAAGTTGTCAGGAGCATCTGGATGTTTTGGCCATTGGGTGGGGAACAATTGGAGATTTTGGCACTTGCTAGGAAGCAGGATCTTGGGGAAGGAAAATTATCTGGATTGTCGTGGAAAATTTAACCACATTTGACCAGAGTTTGAGGCCTGGTTGAGGCCTGGTCAGTTCTTTTCCCTGTCAGGAGTTAAAATGATCAACAGTAAAATAGTTGTTAGAAGTTTAATAGTTGATATGAAATGCAATTTGCAACATTAGATTTCAAAGTTATCATCCCCGTGAGATGAATCGGACAGTTCACACCTCTCGGAACTATTGATTCAGGATGTCTGCACACTTAGGAAGCTATTGCTTTATTGGATTATGTTTGGTTTGTGTTTGGAAGGTTCGTTTTGCTTTTGTTTTTTGCCATCCCTAAGACAGAGACAAATTGCTCATTGATATATTTATTTATTTATTTGCTAACATTCAGTGGTTTTAGTGAGGATGATTTGAAAAGGTGAAAATCTTGTTTAGCTTTTGAAGTGAATTTCCCAAGATACTATTGGTGAAAAAATGCATTTTAACAAGAAACTGATGAAAATGTACATTTCATGTAAACATTTATTTTCAGAGCATAACATTACCACCTGCTGATATGGGAGATTTGAGAAGTGATTATGCATTAAAGGAGATCGGAATTTACACTGTAGTGGACAAAACAAATAGGCTAATTTCATCCCCATCTCAAGATTGTGTAATGAGTATATTATATATTACCACAAGTTTCAAGACATCATTTCAAATGGTAATAATTGATCACCATGTTGTGAGATAATTCTAATTCACTTATGTCACTCTTGTGTAGTATTCTTGTAAGAGCTGTCTAACAAACTGTCTAACAACGTTTATTAAATGCAGGAAGTAGAAGAAAGAATAAAAACTGTAGCTAATTTGAAAGAAAGAGTGTGCAGAAAGAGACTTTTAAATTCACAATGGAGCAAATCCATCTTCCCTGGTCAAGAAGGTCAGTTCCACTGGAAACATAAAACATAAAAGAGGCACAGTGATAAAGGGACACTGGGTGGTGGCAAAGCTATCAGAGACTAAAGTGTGGGACAGGACCATGGTATCTGCTGCTAAATGGATCCTTCTTTCTCTTTCCCCAGAAATATCTAGAGGATGCCCTATATACATGTGAGCAGCTATAGTAATAGCAACGCAGGAACTCTTCCCAGAGAGCAGCCCAGTTACTCAAGTCAGACACTGAGGGTTCATGCCTCATGGGGTATAAGAAAGAGCAGGTTGCAGACTTATTTGTGTTCCAGATGACACAACAGCAGCAGGGAATAAAAGACTATTACAAAATAAATTATTTAAAAATCATGAAATTTGAATGGATGTATTGTCCAATTTGAAATGGATGTATTGTTTTTATAAGGCAGAGGCATACAACAGGGAATCTGTATTAAGAATATAGCTTGTGTTTTCAGACAACTATTTACAGACATTTTTATAAAGCAACAAAAAATCAACTAATTTCCTTTCCAAAGCATTATTTTGGAAACAGTTGTGCTGTTTTTAGGAGACGGCTGGATGAGCGGATGACTAAAGTACTGCATTTCAAGGGACACTCTGAAATTATCATGAACTCCCTCCAGTGTGGACCCATTATGTCCAAAGTATTTTTACTGCCACCAAGCTGTAATTCAAGTGTGGTAAATATAGTGATGAAATTCTTTGAGAACGGAAAACAAGGAATGAAAAACAAAAGAGAAATGATAGTAGGCATCTGCTACAAACCACTAGGACTGGAGCAGAATGAAAATGTACTAACTCTTGTAGTAGTCGGCCCTTTGCCATCCTGTAATTACAGAAAATTTTAACCAGTGTTGTATCTGTAGACTAAGAAACACAGCCAAACATGCATCATCAAAGAAGCTGCTAAATTATGGTGAGAACAACTTTATGATCCAAGAAGTAAAGATTTATTTTTTGGCAATAAGTATTTCTCCCCACATTCACAAATACTTTTTTTCAAATGAAGCGGATTCGTTGGAGAAATATTAAAAATATCCAGAAGAGAAAGGTTCTATCTCCAGGTTTCTTTTGGCTACTGATCTAATTAACAATAGTAGTTGATTGATTGGCAACTGAAACAAAAACTTATATTAAGTCATTTGCTTGTATTTATTTTCTGTCTCTACCTCCTCCTTAGGGCTCCCTGACTCCCACCTCAGCACAGTTCTGGATTTCTCAGTTTCCTATTTCTGTTCTCTTCATTTTATTATTTCCCCCCTACAAACATACAACAAATCCTTGTCATCTTTGGACTCCTTTTCACCTTCCTATTCAGTGTATGCCCAACCCCGCTGTGAGGCACTCTATGCTCCAGTCCCTTCTGTGTAGGACCTCTCCTTGGTAGTCTGTTCTTTCCCTCATTTCTTTTTGTCTTCCCCTCACTGGTCCTACATCCTCTCACTCCGCAGTGTAACAATCTCTCCCTACTTCTTGCTAGTTCCCTTTCCTCAGTTTTTGTATCCACTATATATAGAGAGAGTGTGTGTGTTAAGACTTGCAAGGAAAATCTATGAACAAAAGACCATAGAGAGCTAATGCTAGCCAAAGAGGAGAAAGGTTTTATTATTGGCAGGGCTGGTAGTTTGAGATGAAAGTTTCCATGCTATGTATCTGCCTCAGTCTGAATTTGTCTGGAAAATTTCAGCTAAAATTGTGTAGCCATTTCTGAGAACAAGGTTATGGAAAAATACATTATTTTGGTCATGCTAAAATATTCTGGCAACCTTTTCTTTGAACATTTCTAGAGCCCCTATGCTTTTGACCAGGGACTTGAAGTTTGGCAGGGGTGGCAAAGAGTAACTTTTATGTCAGTGATGTGCTTTTTGCCATACCCATGAAAATTCACCAAAATGTGGCCAAATTTTAACCCTTTGAAAATCAGCAGGTTGCTCATGCTCAGTAGAAATTTCTTAGATTTAGCAGCTAAATTCCCTGAAGATTCCCTTGCTCAGCCCAGGCAATGTGGAAGAAGAAACTCCCTGATTTGAATGAAGAGGGGGGGGGGAAATGGACGGGGGGGGGATATTGGTGTAAATTGAAACAAGGAATCAGGAGGGAGGGAAGTAGGGAAAGAAGGAAATTAGGACTGGGAGTGGGGAGACTGAGATCATCTGGGCAAAGAGACTAGGGCCACTTCTACACTTGAAATGTTACAGCGGCACATCTAGCTGTTGTGCTTCAGTGTATACACTACCAATGCCAATGGGAGGGGTTCTCTTGTCAGCACAGGTAATCCACCTGCCTGAGAGGCGGTAGCTAGGTTGACAGAAGAAGTCTTTCATCAACCGAGTGGTGTCTATACTGTGAGTTAAGTCATCTTAACTACACTGCTCAGGAGTGTGGATTTTTCACACCCCTGAGCAACTTAGTTAAGTCAACATAATTTTCTAGTGTAGAAGAGGCCTAGATCTAGGAGGTGGAATTGGGATCTGTGACTGACTGGACAAGCAGCCAGAAGGGAAACAGGGATGGGGACTGGGAAGCAGTAGATGAAGGGGGAGTCTGAGATCAGATAAGGAGCTCGGGGAAACGGGCACTGAGAACCAGTGAGGAAGGGAAAAGGTGTAAGAGGAGACCTCAGATTTTATGAGGAGGAGTGTGGCGGGAGAACCAGGACTGGCCGGGCAAAGAGACTGAGAAAGGGTACTGGGAAGAAATATGGAGGGAATGATGGTGAGATTGGACAAAAACCCAGGAAGAGAGATTGGGCCTTGGAGCCAGTGTATGGCAGGCAATATGTGTGGTAAAATGACTGGAGGAAAGGGAAGAAGAGAGACAAATCAGATGAAACACTGGAAGATGGGGGACTTAGACTAGTCAGGCAAGGAGACTGGACGGGGACAGGGGCCCAATGGGTGAAACTAGGGCTTTCTGGACAAGAAGGCTTGCATTGGGATGAGAAGACTGAGGAGTGGAGACTGGGACTGGCTTGGGGAGGAAAATGAGACTGGGATAAAGAGCTAAGGGAGAGAAGACAGAACTGGGACAAGGACAGGTTGGTGGGGATGGGGAAGAAGGCATCACACTTCGGAGGGGGTGCGAATAATGGAAAGAAGAAACTGCGACCACTAGAGCACACTCCATTGCAGAGCCTGAAATGGAACTCAAGATTCCTCTGCTGTCAGCAAATATTTGTGAAACCCACTGGAAAGGGTCTCATCCCCTTGTAGTGCTGGTCCACATATGTCATAGAGGATTACAACCTACTGCCACTATCTGTTACGGTGTTAGTTCAAGTGGAAGAGGTCTACGTGGTGGATTTAAAGGTTCCAACCCACTGATAACCCACGTGGGTGACAATCTGATAGTACATGATAAAATTTCTGTTTTTAAAGTTTGTTTCTTTAAAATCTAGGAAAGTATACACACAGAAACTACATTCAAAGAGCTCTAATTAAAAGAACCCTTGGGCATATGTATAATGATACTGACTTTAATTATATATTCATACTGCTATTTATTCCATAGGACTCCCAGCCTGATACAGTGTACAGGGGCAGACCTGTTCTGGGGATGAATCCAGGCTGTGTAGTGAAGAAGGCTGTTGTCTTTAGGACCCTTGCTCCATTTGTTGCAAAAGTTCAAAGGCGTGCAGTGAATGAGGCAAGTGATCATAGGAAAAGAAAGAATGATCTCATGGTTAAGGCAGAACTGGATTTTATGCCTTCTTCTTTCACAGTTCCTATGTGATGCTAGCTGAGTCACTTATAACAAACTTTTCCTAGGTAGTCACTAATTGTGTGCTCCCTGTTTTCTAGGTGCCTGATTTGAGATCCTGGGATTTGATGAAGTGCTGACCATTCACAACTGTAACTGCTTAATATAATCTTGCTCCTCCCACAGGTGACTGCAGTTTCCTGCATTTTAAAGACCTTCTCCCTATCGTTCAGGAGTGACATGGTGGAGGGGTGGGGCTAGCCCTGCCTCCAAGACCTTTCTGGCACCTCCCTCATCTGTATGAGGTCAATATACCCCAGTGCTGTTATAATGCTAAGTACCCTGAAAAATCAGACCCTAGGTATTTCAAATAGGGTACCCAAAATTACAAAATACTTTAAACCTTAATCTCTGAGTGCCTCAGTTCCCTATCTGCAAAATGAGGATAATAGCATCTCCTCATCTCACAAGGGTGTTGTAAAATTTAATTAATTAATATTTGTGAAGCACTCAGATACTATAGGGATGAGCGCTCTTGAGAAATGAATAATTCTGTCTTCAGCTCAAAGTTTGAGTAGTGCATAGTAAGAGATGGGGCCACACATTGAACATCAAGGAGAAAACAAAATACTTACTAGCTGCTAAATATTTAATAGTGAGCACTGTCCATTCTGTGCACTGAATCATGTAGGGGTCCTGTGGAAAAATAGTATGTTATTATGTAATTAAAGACTGTATCATGAGGCACAGGTAACCTTAATTCTGGTATTTCCTAACTTTTGAATGCTTAACTTTGCAACCTTAATAATGTTTGTAGTTTTTTGTGGGCAGTAAATATATAAAGGAAAATAGAAGTCCTAAATGGAAAAGCTGGACCATTAATAAACATGGAAGATAACATTAATGATAATTCATAAATACTGTAGCTAGAGCTTTGTGTATACCAAGGGTTCCCAAATATGGTTTGCAGCTTGGTCAGGGTAAGGCCCTAGCGGGCCACGAGACACTTTGTTTATCTGAGGGTCCACAGGTATGGCCACTCGCAGCTCTCAGTGGCCACAGTTCACTCTTCCCAGCCAAGGGGAGCTGCAGAAGTGGCACAAGCTGGGTTACCGCTTCCCGCAGCCCCCACTGGCTGCGAATGGTGGCCACTGGGAGCTGCGAGTGCCCGTACCTGTGGACGCTCAGGTAAACAAAGCATCTCACAGCCTGCCAGGGGCTTATCCTGAACAAAGTGTGAACCAAGTTTGGGAACCCCTGGTCTACACTGATGATCTGCCCTAATTACAGACATCAGTGGCCAGCCACCAGTGTAGCTTTACTGGCACAAGGCCCTAGTGTAGAGAGGCAAAACTGTTATGAAGTGCTATAAGCTGCTTGAAACCTGGGCAAGCTGCATCATGAAAAATATGGCTTACAGTGATTTTGTCTGTCTTAACTTAAGGTTTTCCTTGCTGTAGCAATAGTATTTGCATTGGTGGCTGGCCACCAGTAGTTGAAATCCTCAATAGAAAAGGCCTAAGGTATACCTATTTAAAAATCTGCTTAGGGCAGTGGAAAAAAATAGTTTCAAATATGTAAAAATAGTTATCAATACAAAGCAAGTCAAGATCATACTTGGAAAAAAATGAATGTATACAGATTAGTCGGTGTGGCTATGCATCCTAGATAACAAATTTACTGTGCAACTGACAGTTATTTTGGAAAAGACATGTAGAAATGTAAATAAGCTAGAAAATTAGAGAAAGGTAAAGGAGGAATTGATTTATTAGGAAGGATTAAAAGAGCTAAACATGTATAGCTTGGCTAAATGACAAATAAGCAAGGCTGCTGTGAAGAAGCTAAATTAATTCTTTACATCAGTCTTCAGTGCAGAGGATGTGAGGGAGATTCCCATACTTGAGCCAAATGACTTAGATGACAAAATCTGAGGAACTGTCCCAAAATAGAGGAGGTTTGGGAACAAATTGATAAACTAAACAGTAATAAGTCACCAGAAACACATGGTATTCACTCAAGAGTTCGGAAGGAACTCAAATATGAAACTGCAGAACTATTAACTGCTGTATGTAACCTGTTGCTTAAATCAGTCTCTGCACCAGATGACTGGAGGAGAGCTAATGTAACCCCAATTTTTAAAAAAGGCTACAGAGGCAATCCTGGCAATTATGGCCAGTAAGCCTAACTTCAGTACCAAGCAAACTGGTTGAAACTGTAGTAAAGAACAGAATTGCCAGACACATAGGTGAACACAATTTGTTGGGGAAGATCAACATGGCTTTTGTAAAGGGAAATCGTGCCTCACCAATCTATTAGAATTCTTTGTGGGGTTAAACACACATGTGGACAAGGTGATCTAATGGATATAGTGTACATGGACTTTTAGAAAACTTTTGACAAGGTCTCTCACCAAACACTCTTGAGCAAAGTAAGGAGTCATGGGATAAGAGGGAAGGTACTCTCATGGAGCCGTAACTGGTTAAAATATAGGAAACAAAGAGTAGGAATAAATGGTCAGTTTTCACAATAGAGAGAAGTAAATAGAAGGGTCCCCAAAGAGTCTGTACTGGCATCAGTGCTGTTCAACATATTCATAGATGGTCCGGGAAAAGGGATAAACAGTGATGTGGCAAAGTTTACAGACAATACAAAATTACTCAAGATAGTTAAATCCAAAGCTGGCTGCAAAGAGCTATCACAAAACTGGGTGACTGAACAACAAGATGGTAGCTGGAATTCTGAAATTGCATCTGATAGATGCAAAGTAATGCACATTGAAAAATACGGTCCCAACTATACATACAAAATGGGGTCTAAATTAGCTGTTACCACTTGCAGTCATTGTGGACAGTTCTCTGAAAACATCTGCTCAATGACAGTGGCAGTCAAAAAAGCCAACAGAATGTTAGGAAACGAATAATGGATACCACTATATAAATCCATGGTATGGCCACACTTTGAATACTATGTGCAATTCTGGTCACCCCCAACTCAAAAAAGATATATTAGAAGTAAAAAAGTAAAGAGAAGGGCAACAAAAAAGATATGGGGGAATGGAAAAGCTTCCATATGAGGAGAGGTTAAACAGAATGGGCCTGTTCAGCTTGTAAAAGAGACAACAAGGAAGGGATATGACAGAATTCTATAAAATCAATTGCATGGAGAAAGTGAATGAAGAAGTGTTATTTACCCCTTCATATAACATAAGAACCTGGTGTCACCCATAAAATTAATACACAGCATGTTTAAAACACGCCACACACAGCCAACCT
Organism: Sternotherus odoratus; assembly: GCA_032164245.1. NCBI lineage: Eukaryota > Metazoa > Chordata > Testudines > Kinosternidae > Sternotherus > Sternotherus odoratus. Next base: position 86,130,413 of record JAVMKO010000005.1, on the reverse strand, counting down.
GTGGAACTCATTGCCAGGGGATGTTGTGAAAGCCAAAAGTCTAATTGGGCTAAAAAATAATTAGAAAAGTTCATGGAGGAGGGTATTAGCCAGTATGGTCAGGGATGCAACCATATGTTCTGGGTGTCCCTAAACCAGGTGTTCTCAAACTGGGGGTCGCGAGCTGTCTGCCTCCACCTCAAACCCTGCTTCGCCTCCAGCATTTAAAATGGTGTTAAATATAAAAAAGAGGCTTGCTGTGTGAAAGGGGTCACCAGTACAGAAGTTTGAGAACCACTTCCCTAAACCTCTGACTCCCAGAATCTGGGCCTGGAGAGCAGGGTATAGAGCACTAAATAATTGCCCAGTTCTGTTCGTTCCCTCTGAAGCACCAGGCATTGGCCACTGTCAGAAGACAGGACGCTGGGCTAGATGGACCATTGGTCTAACCATTCTTATGTTCTTATGTATAAAAACAATATTTTGAAGGGAAACCAAGGAAGAAGAGTGATTGTGTAGGGTAGTAGAAGAGGGTATAACTAGGATGGGATGAAATTAAGAATGAAAAAGTTTCAGAAAAATCTTTTTGATGGTGAGATCTACTGGGTTGTGAAACAGTCTTTCAAAGGAGGTTGTGTAAGGCCCACTACTTGAGACATTTAAAATCAGACTGGACAAAGCACTAGAAAACTCACTAGGGGACAGTGTCGGTAGGGTGGTAGATGAGCTCAGTGTTTCTTGACCTTTTTCCATGGTCTCTTGCTGCAACCCACCAAAATCCCATGCTCCTTTGCAGCCATAGAGGATTGTGAGATTGGAGCTACAGCAAGAAACCCCTAGGTGAGAGGTAATGGAGTCTGTGGAAGTTTGGGAAAGCCAGAATACCCTGAAGATCAACACACATGCTGGGATCCCACCCCAATTGTGTGGGAAGATGGCTATAGGAAAGGACTGAGACCTGAAAAACCCTTGTGTTCATCAGCAACTTATTATTATTAGAATTATTTTTATTTTATTTGTATTATGGTAGAGCCCAGAAGCCCCAATCAGGATCAAGGCTTCACTATTGTAGGCCCTATACAAATGCACATTAGTAGACAGTCCCTGTCACAAATGGCTTACAGTGCAACTAAAGACGCAGCAAGTGGCAGAACAAACTGTGAAAGGAATGGTGGAGATAGGATAAGAGCAGAGGTTAAAGTTAAGGAGGTGCAGGGGGAACATTGCTCACCCTCTGCTAAAAGCAGAAGGAAGCTTCTCTCTTTGGCTTTGATAAGCAGCTCTTCTTCAAGAGCTCACCTTTCTCTTTGGATATTATGGTGAAATCTCCTCCTCCTCTGTTGATCTACTTTTGCCACTGGAAAACTGTGATAGGAACATGTGGTCACTTATAATACATGTATTCAATATTAGCAGCTTTCAGATCAATCTTTTCTTTTACATAAAACAGGAATAATAATGAAATCAGTATTGTCCTTTGGTCTAACTCTGATCAGATGGCATTTACCATCAGCATCATGATAAAAATGAGGAGGGATATTTCAAGGAGTAGCTGTTTCATGGATTAGCTCGAGATGAGAGTTCCAAATGCAGGAAGTGGTAAGGAAGAAAGCTTGAAGGGGACTTCGGGATAATTGGACAAACATGTAGTGGAAGCTGACATTCTTGGTATAGCAGAGGTAGTGGAGGGAGCAAAGGGATAACCTATAAACATATTAAGAATTGATGGGTTCAGTTGAGAAGGGTTTGAAAGTAAAGACAAGGAATTTGTATTTGATGCAGTGGATAAGATAGAGCCTGTCAGGGGTGGCATGGTCAGAATGACAGGAAAAGGAAGATGATCTTCAAAGACGCATTTTGAATGGACCTGAGGAGGACAACTTAGGTGTCAGGAAGGCTAAAAAGTGGGAGGTTGCTGTCATCAAGACAGATGAAGATAAGGCTCTGTAAAAGAATTCTAGTGATATGGACAGATGGAAGGATGATGTGATGGAAGAAATAGCAAGATTTGAATGCAGCCTGGAAGTGTGAGGTTAAAGAGAAGGTACATTCAAAGCTGGCTCTTAGGTTACAGCCTGAATGACAGGAAGAATGATGGTGGTATTGATGGTAACACAGGAAGGGAAAAGGACTTGGAAGTGAAGATCAGTAGTTCAGTTTGGCCATGTTACATTCAAGTTGATTATAAAACATCTGCAAGAAGATGTCCAAGAATTAGGCTGAAGTATGAAATTGGAGAGAGGGAGACAAGTCAGGAACTGAGTAATATATTTGTAAGTCATTGGTATAAGATGGCAGTTGAAGCACTGTGGCTGAAAGTGCCAGTTAGAGAAGGGGTGTAGAGGAAGTCAAGAATTAGTTCAAGAACAGACAGACAGAGTTTTAGAGGATGCCCATCCAGAAGTGGACAGAGGAGGAGATGGATATACCAATGAAGACACTGACTAAAGAGGAAGAAGAACCAGTGCAAACACATGGTAGAGGACAGAATGAGGACAACCAAGGTAAGCCAAGATTTCAAGGAGGGTATTACTGATAATGTCAAAGCATGCTAGAGGCCAAGAGAGATGAGGAAGGAGTAGAAAGCAGTCAAGGAAAAGCACATTGGATACAGAGAACAGAGGATCAAAATACAAGGCAATAATTCTAGAGGGCATGTTCAATGAGTTTTAATGTGCTGAGGAGAGGTTGGTGGGTCAAAGCATGCTTGCACTGGGCAGAGAAAGAAGCTGAAGAGAGTGAGAGGGTGAGGGAGAAGTGAGCAAGACAAAAGGCAGGATGTGATGGAGGATGGAGGAGAGTGTGTGGGAAATTTCAGTTTTAATGATACAGGAAAAGGAGATGGAGTAAGTGACTAGCAGAATAGGTCACAATGAGGTAAGGAGGATGATCATGTTGGATCTTGTCAGTCTTCTCTGAAGAGTCAGCAAAATCCTGCACAGAGGAAAGTTCATCTCTTGGAGATATGGCAGCAGCTGCAGGGGGCTACTGGGATTTAGAGGCCCTTTCCCATTGGAAGTCCACCTCTGCAACTATGGGCTCAGTTTGGGTGGCAAAGGAGACATTATAATGGTGATGGCGACCTGTGGAGGAAATAAGGCAGAGAGGTTCGGATGAAGGGAGGATAGCCTGGGAGCCTAGGGAAGATAGCCTTAGGAAACAGCAAAGGGAAGGAGAGAAATG
>JAVMKO010000005.1:86119751-86122251 GCA_032164245.1 Sternotherus odoratus | reverse complement strand
ATCTCCCTAGCAGAGCCACTATGAAGCACTTTTGTGTCAAGAGGACTGTTTAGTGTGGAATATATACTAATCTACATTCACTACCATGCTGCATAGCCCCTATGAATCTCACACACAAAAGAAGGTACTTTGACTGTTCAGAAGAGTAAGTACATGAATAAGAGGGGAAGAGTAGGTGTGTCTAGGCCCTCTACTGGTTAGTCTACATGCTGTTCAAATGTATTATTCCAAACAACTGTTTCTATCAGGCCAACAATTGATTTCAGCCTCCAAGCCAGAGCAATGGGCAATATGCAGCAGTTTCTTGCAGAGAAGATGGAATAAAAAAGCAACTAGATACTTGGTCCTCAGTGATTACTGTTAATGCACAGTGGAACTGTATAATATGATTGCTGGGGCAGTTGTGCATCTACGGAGACATGTGTGATACCCTGTATATCTAGTATGTCTACAGCATTGGTTTATCGCTGATCTAATGTGTACAAATGTGTACCCATGGTGGAGGTATCTGTCTTGTTCTCTCTGCTTACTTGTAAGCTGTTGACAGCCAATGGGACTTCTGTGGGGTGTGCCTGCAAGGAAACAGTACTGCAGCCTTACTCAGTGGATTGCAGGCAGAATGGCAACCTAGCATTTTTCTCTCGTTCTCTTCTCTAAGTGTTGCATTTATCAGCCAGAGGATTTCCTATTGTGGCCTGTGGTACTGGCACAAATCTGCTCATCCACACTGTACTCATTTCTCCAGGGTCAATGGTTTAGAGCTGGGTTGGGTACCTGCCAGCATTTCCAGCCACATCTCTGATTAGTTTGTTGTGTGTTACATGGAGAGGGAGCTGGCCACAACTCCAACCAGAAGGCCTTCCACGCTCACAACTGGTGAGTCTGGAAACTGTTTCTGAACGCAGAGCAGGCCTCCACTTTAATCCAGTGCACACTTGGGAGTGATACAGAAAAATGTTAAATCCCATTTCTGTGCAGGGGTACCAGATTGGCCCCCATATTATATAAAATATTGTTGTTGGAAATTTACAGTAGACACTTTTTGATAACCATCAAATTCTATTTAGATAATTAACTTTACATTACACCTTAATCCAGCCAATCGGAACATACAGTTAGTTTAAGCTGGACAGGAAAGATAGTTGGGAAAATTGAATGAACACAGCTGTTCTGCGTCATCTTCTAATGCTCTCCTAGGCACTAATGGGAGAAATCACACTTAGATAACTTCCCGGATAATAGAAAAGTATGCAAAAACAAAAGCAAAAGAGGAAGTAACGAGATAGAAAGACATTTAGATATGTAGCTTCCTAAATACCTTAACTCTTGTTTTGAACCGCTATCAAGTACAATTGTTAGCTACATGATTTTCTGTTTCTTTGATATAGAATATTTGCCCTGAATGGTATTAGAAACTATTGCTCACCAGTACTACCTGTCTATCTACAGTAGAATGTGATCCTGGAAACCCTTATTTATCTGAGTAAGTTTCACTCACATAAGTAAGCCTGACTCTCATGTGTAAGAGATGAGACTGGAGACATTTATAGACTTCCCATCATTGTAATGTACCCATAATGCTGCTTAAAAAGAGTTGTTGTACCATAGTGTCCAAAGCACAAGGGATTGAAATCTCCATTAAGATGCACTGGTTCTGCCTTAGGTACTGCAGCAAGATCATTTCATTTAAAGAACCTAATAGTATGCATGTATGTGTGTATATTTTAAGACCTATTTTTAAAAATTGTAATAGTAATTACCGGTAATACTGTCTAGTGTAATAGTAATCTAGTATCATTCTAGTAGTTGGTAGTTACTATAAGGTATTTATCATTTGTTTTTCAAGATGAAATGAGAGGTCTGTGCCATGGGTATCTCAGTTTGGGGAACTGGATCAGTGTGTCATATGGAGATTTACTAATGTAGCTATAACTGTTTTGTTTTGTTTTAATGAATTTCCTTGGCATTACTGTGTCATGGTGACATATTCCTAAAATAAGAGCAATTCCTAAAATAAGAGCAATTCTGCCTAATTAAGAATGGAATTAGAAGCAAATAAATATAAATTAAATATATATATTTTCCTTTATACCAAAATGCACACTGTAGATAAGACAGCTTTCTGTACTCTGTCCTGAAATTGCACTGCCTGGATGATGGGCAGTGATTTGGTAGACTCAGCTTGCTGCTAAAAAAGCAAACTATTTCTTCAACACAAACAAGCCCAGTCAGAGAAACTGAATGTTGCCAGACTGCTCTTCATTATGGCCATGACTGACCCAGCAATCCCAGTTGGAAGGGATCCCAGTGGCTTTCCACAGACAAATAAACAGCAAATACTTACAGGGGACAGCCTTGTAGAACTGATTCCTTAATCAACAGTTAAAGAAGCAAATTGGATTTGCCCTATCACAAAAAAATTAATTCCAGATTGCAGTTATTGTTTTAAGTACAAGAGAGTTGTTTTGCAGGTTTGGCTGGATTATTTCATTTTAAAAGT
>JAVMKO010000005.1:86109751-86114751 GCA_032164245.1 Sternotherus odoratus | reverse complement strand
TCATACATACAATAAAATCAGCTTTTTACTTTACATATGTCATGGTTAGATGAATCTACCCCAAAAGTAAGTATGGAATTTTCATTTCAATAGGTCTTCTACCTCTAAATCATTTTCGGTTCAATTTTCTTTTAATTTTTGATAGAAACTTTTATAAAGTGCAGTAGGAGTTCTATATGGAAATTATTGTTTGTATTTCTACTTTTTTAAAAGCCAGTTAAACACTCTTTAAGGATTAGGCCAGGTTTCTTACCCCAATCCCTACAATTTCTTAATCATTAAGGCCAAATAGTTTTTAGTGGGCTGAATACTGCTAATCGCTTACCCCAACCCCCATGGCTTTGTTTCTGTCAAAATAGCTTCTTTCAGCTGCAGCACAGAGAGAGAGAGAGAGAGAGAGAGAGAGAGACCTGTCTCGGCAAATGAACTGTTCTTTCTCACCAGATGTGTAACCGTGTTTCGTCTTTCACTAGAGACAAGCTGGAGCCGACTTCTTCCGCTAGCCAGGCCTATGCTACATGTCTTACAACAACACAAATGTAAGCCCCTTCCTTTCCACACATGTTAAACTCATTTCCTAGTGAATTATTGGGAAAACATAACACTATCCTTACTGCTGTTTTCAGATGATGCAGTTTACTTTATACACTCCTGGCACCACAAATACAAGATGCTTGATTCTGCATAGTTTTCTGGCTGTGAAACTTTTAGTGTAGGAATCACAGATTTATTTATTTATTTATTTGTAACTTGCCTCTGGCCAAAACTTACTAGAATTTACAAAGTGTGCAAAACAAATCCATTCCATTCCCACTTCAATACTCTTAAATTCATGCACTGTGGATTTTTTTTTGTCTGAGAAAAAGAAAAAGTGTCAATTCAATAAGTGAATAAGAGCCATAGCTGAATAAACTATATTTTAACTCAACTAAGATAACATATCAATAAACTAACAATTTTTTTCTTCAGTTTGATATTTGTAAGGAACCAAACCCATTTACAAACCTATGACTCTTGTAAAATCCAGAGCAAACCTTTGACCTATAAAATTTTCCATCTTTGGTTTTTTTTCTTTAATTGAAGCCTCATCTTTATTTTAAAGTATTAATAATTCCAGTATAATATCTTATTTTATATAGTTTTGACCACAAACATTTTTGTGAGATATGCTATTAAGATAAACAAACGAGGAGCTTGTATTCTGGCAGCTTGACTGAGGTGAATGGTTTTCATTTTCTTAGAGTGTAAGCTCTGGAAGCTCTGCCAAGCACAGGTTAAGCTCCCTGAGTTTTCACTTCCTGTAGCCTTGCTTGTCAATCACTTCCTGGCATCTGCAGTAACAATCTCCATCGTTAGAGCTTGGAATTTCCATCTCCTCCAACATGTCTCCCACTGCCACCCTCACCTCTTGGACACTCATGTCTAATACATTATTCACCGTCTTTCAAAAGTAACTTGACACTATTGCATCCATGTTGATTCTAAATACATCCAACTAAAATATTGGTTCTTTATATGTATATGTTATAAAAAGAGGCTTCATTAGAACAGCTTCTCCTGCTTTGTTTCATGTGCTTTTTTTCATTATCCACTGTACGATAATAACTATTTACTTCCTATAAGCATGCGTACCAGAACTCTGAGTTTGAAAGATTTTTCCATAACCTAATCCAATTCATCAAAGGCATCCTAACAAAATTATAGGCTCTGGCAGTATCTTTGCTTTTCACCTGATAAGGCTGTAACAGAAGCAAAGGATGGTTTGTATCAGGATACTTCTTGTAGTATAGTTTCTGACAGTTTTGCTTAAATCCCTTCCCCCTCTTTTCTTTTCTCACAAAAACATACTACTTTATATTCCTTTGCACAACAATGCTAAAGATGCATTTGGTTTTATAGCAATAAACAAGTATATTACACAGAAAAAAGAATGTTACAAAAGTCTCATCTATCCCACTTGGGATTTATTGGAGAACAATGATTTTAAGGATGGGTATGAGTATATTCCCTTGCTGGCAAAGAATCTAAATATTTAGGAAATTTAATTAACTGTGGTTTGCTGTAGTGGTTAACAATATAGAGTCAGACTGAACGATGTAAACTGTATAATCTTGGTAAGCTTGGGTTTCCTTTTTTTAAAAAAAATGGCGTTTTCAGTGTTGCTGAATTTTATAGCACTCCTTCACGTGCAGTTTGTTTTTCCCACCATTCAATCTATATTTTGTGCAAGTATATGCACTGAAGAACTAATGAATGGAGTAGTATATATCTGTTGCCACCAGAACACTAGGTTTGGTAGTTTGCTTGTAAACAATACAGAGATATTCACACCTGTGCGCTTGAAAAGCCAAAGTGACAGTCTCAGCCCAGGAATGTATCCTTTGCAGCCATATCTACTAATCTAAAATATACTACATTCTTGAAATCATTTGCCAACAGAAAATGACAGGAAAAAAACGCTTACACTGAAAAGTCACAATTTTAAAAATGTACTTTGAACTGAATAACATCTCATGAAGCACAATCAAAGTAAAGAGAACCGTTGAGCGAATCCAATGCCTATTCGGCAATAATTATGTGCATATCCTAAAGAGAACTAAGAACAAAAAAAATTACTCTAAACTGTCCTGTTTTCAGCGCATTATGCAGATGAAATGACAACTTGTCATTTAAGAAGTTAATAAACAGTCACCGTTTTGCAGGTTATCCAAATGCTACTGAATAGAAAACCTCGGATCCCTAAATGATGTGTAATTAAAATTATTTAAAAAATCCTCCTTGACAGGCCAGGGCTTAGCCAAAATGTAAATGACATTAAAGAAGACAATGAATTTAATTTTATTTAATGTCCCTTTTTGCAGATCCTCATTTACATAGCATTTTTAACAAAAGCGTTGACCTTATAAATGCTGGCATTTGTACAGCTTCTGCAGAGTTGGATTTAATCATGCTTTCGCAAAGCCATAAGGGAAAAAGCTTTAAGTTCTCTGGTTGGATATGGAGTAGGAATAAAAACATTGGGACTGGTCAAATGTTTATCCTCCTTGCTTCTGAAAACAACCTGACAAGAAGATGTAAAGGTCTAGGGAATAACCCATTGCTGTTTGTAAGGCTTGGTAATAATCATACATAATCGTTTGGAAATATAGCTAATAAAAAATATAATGAGTGTTCAGCAAAATCGGCATTAGGCCCAAATTACATGATATTAATACTTGAACAGGTGCAGAGAGGCGCTTTAAATGAGGTAAATGAATAAAATGTCCCACAGCACAACTGTGTGCACTGACAAAAAGTCAATCACATGAATAATTCAATGACTAGGACTGCCAGCAAAGGTCAGCTTTCTTTGACCTTTGTGACAGGAAGTGAAAGGAAACACTGTTGACTAAAAAAACTCCAATCAGTCTTCAGCTACTGTTCTACAATTACTTTAAAGGTGTAAACATAGAGTATAAATGAATTAACAGTATTTATTGGGAACCCGATATATAAAACTAAGCTTGAGAGTCAACTCATTTTATTCAAGACAATATGAAAATAGACAATGAAAGGTTAAATGGGGGGAACACTTTTCTACAAGCAATGTCAATTATGAATAAATTCTGAGGTCAGTTGAAAAGTATTTTAAGAGCCTACAGGGTTGAAATTTTGTAGCAGCTGTTAAATATGACAAAACTTTTTTCCCCCAAAACTAAAGCTATTCCAAACTCTGTATGAAAGAAATGGGATAAACAGATGTCTGGCTTCTATACAGGAAAGTAGGACACACTTGGAATGATAAGTCTCCTAAACTCTATAGAATAATGCCAGATTTATTGGGGGGGGGGGCATTTACTACCCACAGAGATGCCAACTAGCAGTATGACTGTGATAGTACCATCTGGAAAAGCGTTGCAGAGCATGCTATCAGTAATACATTGCAAGCACATTCAGTCTGCACAAGCAGATCTGCCATTGCTTTACTAGTGAGTTGCCGCTTAATGTTTTGATAGTAATGTAATCCTGCCTTCCCGAGTTCCTCCACAATCAGTCTTTTCAGTTTTCAACAGTTGGACACTGCACCTTCATATACATTCAAGCCAAACAAGGAAAGGAAAAGTCAAGAGGATGTATCTTACCAGGAATTTCTATGCCTTCTAATAAAATATATTATGATGGCACAGAAGAATTATTTTCGCGCACAGTGTGGTTTTGGTTTAGCAGTTACAGCGGTATCCTGTAATCATTTACAGCCATTGGAATGTATGGGTGAAATAGGATAGATTTATCTGTTCATAGTTGTGATATGTAGACAATGGGTGTTCCTAATGAGGAACATCTGCTTTTGTGTTTTCCCAGAAAACATTATTTCACTATGAAAATGATACTCCCATCCTTTTCAGCAATACCACAAAGAAAATATGGCCCTTTTCCTTTCTTTTATTTGGTTTTCTTTAGGTCAATCTAATTTCCCAGGGACCCCTTTTCTGTGCCATCTCTTTACTGACCACACTTTATGGGGCTTTTTCCCTTTATTACATAAATTATTTTGTAGTATGAATAATTTTATTATGTTGATGAACAATACTGTAGTATAATTATATTCATGCAATAATAAAAACTTGTTTCCTTAGCTATGCTTCATCAAGTAAGTGCAAATAAAAATTTCTCAGTGAGTTAAAAGTTCGGATGATATGCAATATGTAAATTTTGGGTTTTTTTAAAAGGCCGTCCATTTTGTTTTACATTTGAGTCTTCTGAAAGATTAAAAGGCATAATTTCATTAATTGATTTAAAATATTGTAATCTTTAGCAAATGAAGTGCATTGGTATTTCTTTCCTTCCCTCCCAATGTTTAAAACAGTTCAGATTATAAAAAAGAGCATTAGTTTGCTCTAGAACAAACATATGGCCATAGATCTCAATTCAGGATTGAATTATTGGTTCATATCCTCAGGATAAATATGCTTTATCTGATCAAAATCTGCTAAATGTATCCAAAGGCCAAAAGGATCTAC
>JAVMKO010000005.1:86099751-86104751 GCA_032164245.1 Sternotherus odoratus | reverse complement strand
AAAGGGCTGAGAGGCAAATAAAACCTTTCAGATGCATGAATGTTTTGCCCAAATATGTCCCTTAATCTCCTCATTGTGAGTTTAAATCCAGATCTCAATTAGTGGCATTTTCATTTTCCTAGATGTGCAATGTCAACTGGAAATATACACCGTGAAACCTGAAACTGTTTCCCAAATAGCAAAGAGTGAGAAGTTAAAAGAGACAGAGAGAAAACAAGCAAGAAATGTTTGCAAATAAATCAATTAAGCTCACAGTCCCCCTTCATCCTTACATTTTAGCACCTCCTATTTCTTGCCATCACACTATCCACGTTTATACCTTGCCAAGACAAAACTCCCACCAAAGCCAATGGGAATTCTGCCTGAGCAAGGTCTGCAGGATCTGGCCCTTTGCCTTGCAGCGTTTTAGAGACCCTGTTGGATATGGTCACCCTTCTTCTTAAATAGACATAGATATGGATGTCTCTGACATTGTCTAACCTGATTTTTTCAATTTACATTTTAAAAGCTGTGTCAGAAACACTGCAACTGAACTTATATATATATATATATAAACAATTTTGTGGTAACATGTTATTCCAATTAGAAGCATTAGAGCTATACTTTATACACCCCCTGGGGTTTGGATTAACTAGCAGCACCAAAAGAAACATTATTGTCATAACCTTAGCTAATGCACAAAGCTTGCCTTGGTTTTGGACACAGGAAAGTGCCGTTTGGACAGCACTAGCTTCCAAAAGTTTCAGTTACAACATTATTAACCAAAGCCTTTAAGTCGGACCTTCGACAGTTCTCTGCAGTTAGGAACGGAGCCTGCATTTTTTTTTGTTAAGTTTGGAGCTTGTTACTTGCTCATTACACGTGCTTTATTGCTATTGCTCATGCAGAGACTGTGATCCAAGCCTGTTATTTTTCCAAAAGCCATATTATTGCATCATTTAAACGATATGGGCATTGGAAGCAACAACATAAATGTGGCATGACAACACTTCTGCTAATGTCAATACTTTTTAACGCCACAACCAATAATGCTGCATTAGGCTGACCAGACATAGTATGAGCAGTATTTTGTGCGAGAGAGAGAGACAGAAAGGACTCTGCCTGTCTTGCCCATCTCGGCACACCACGCTGCTGTGGGGGGCTTGCTTATATTTTATGAGGCATGCTTCTAAATAGCGTCTGCCGAGCAGGTTACGGTGCATTTTGAAGTAGTTAGAGAAGCATTTTCTGATAAAACCAGAAGTGTCTAAACGCCCTGAGGAATCCCAGAAGCGTGCACAGCAATATGGTTATTATTGGATGATATTTGGGAAGAAAGTGCTAATGGGCAATCTGGTGTTTATTTTGAAACTGCTAACAATGATTTTTCTTGGGTAAAAAGGCAGTGTCTGGGAACACGGTTGAGTGGGTTTTGAGCATAGGCTCTAACAGATGGTGCGGAGCTATAGGTGCGCTCTCGCCCCTCCACTCCCGTCTCCTGCTAGACGGGGGGACGTTGTGCCTGACCGGACTCTCTGAGCAGCAGCCTGGCTCCACGAGGCTGCTTGTGGGAAAGGGCTTCCGCGCTCGCCGCTTCTCCTCCTCCCCCCAGACACCCCTGGAGAGAGCCCTGTCCTCGCGCGCTGCTTCTCCCCCGCCCCTTCCCGGCTCCTCTGGAGAGCTTTCCCGCGCGCGCCGCTTCCCCCCCCCCCCCAAGCGGCTGCAGCTTCCCTACTCCACCACCGCCAGAGCCTGCCTCTGCTTCCTGGCCCCCTATTCCTAATGCTGCGGGGGCCTGAACAGCCTGCTCCTGCCTCGCTAGCCACCGGCGCACTTTCTTCCAGTCCCACGGCACCCGTGCACGCTCCCTGGCCTTGCACGCCTCCAAAATGAAGGTGGGGCTGGGGAAGAGATTCCCCACCAAGCCCCTCTTGGCAAAACCAAAACCGCACTAGATCTAATCCTGGCCACGGCTTTCCCTCTGGAAACGATATCACCAGTGGCCATGATATCCCCAGTGCCCTCTAACCTCCTCAGCCACTTTGACACTTACTTTCTTTCCAGTGGTGTGTTGACAGGGCCATGGTTATTACCATTGTTATTTTAAATGAAATCCCGGCATCGCTCGCGCTAGTCGCTAAAGAGAAAGATGGCCCAGTTGCAACGGTAACCTAGAGCCTTACAGGCAGGTATTGTTTTGAAAACACACCCGTCCTATATGTCACCGCAGACATAACAAGCGGGCTCAGTGGCTGCCAGTGTTTGTTGTTGCAGCGGGCCATATCACTTCTGGCGATTGTTACTTTTCCTCTGATGAATCCCCGTATTTATATGTGATTTATTTTTTATTTTGTAGCACAAACAGAAATCCATAAACTGTCGGTTCAGCGCCATTGACTCTTTGATCAGTTACTGGGCTGTTTTTTTCTCCCGTCAGTGAGGAGAGATTAAAAGCCTTTATTTTCAGCGCTGTTTGTACTGCAAATGAACAATAAAAGTGTACTTAAAAATGTAGCCTCTGTACTCTTTTATTCAACAATCTCGAAACTTACAGCTGCCTATATCAGCTTCTTAATTAGACCGCTATAGCGATTTCCGAAAACATTTAGCTGCTCCATACAAAGGAAATAAAACCACATTGTCAACTCAAGAGCGCTCCAGAGTTTAAAAGGGACTTCTCTGTAACCTATTGAAATAAGTATTGAAGGGTACAACGCCCTCGTCTTTGTCAGAGTGATAGTAGTTTGCCTGTCAGATCTGTTTCTCTCTAGAAGGAAATCACACAATTTTACTACTGGAGACATTTAAATCGAATCCTGTTTTTGTCAAGATAAGAAAAACTTTTTAGGGAGGTGGGGAAGGAAGATTGAAGGGAAAATAATCCTAGACCTGTGTGCCTAATGGAGTAGCCCGTTATTCCAGCTGGGGAAGGGAAAAATTAAAGCCTCTTCAACTCTTAGTTTGGGGTCTTAAAAGTTAGCAAAACGTATATTGGAGAAGCTATTCTCACATATGTGTGCAATACACACCCCAGTTAAATTCTCTGTTAAAAATGGCGTGTTTGTCGAGTGGTTTTAATTGACATAGCTGGAATCTGATTTTCTGAACACTGTAATTCTCCCTTCCCCGCCCCATCGTCAAATGTCTCTCCGGGAAAGAAAGAAAAAAAAAGTTGAACATTATCAAAAGCTAACAAATACCTTTCTGTCTTTAATTGCTATGGCGCAGCACTGATAGCATGTCGTTATCATCGGAAAAGTTGACTAAGACAGGCTAAATAATTTAATAAGGAACTGTTTGTAATTATGTTATTTACAAGGTATGACAGAGATTTGAAGAAGAAACAGAAGCTGATCTCAGGGAAATGGACGGGTTTGGGTGACCCCTGGAGCATGGAGTTTGAATTATGGAGATGGGGGGCTGAGAGGTGAATATGGACTAGAGGAGAACAAGATGACTTTTCACCTCAACACATTTAACTTTTAAATCCAAATAAACGTCCTGCGTTACTAGATCATCACATTATAAAATAAAAGGACAAATCACATTCAGTTTTAAGGTGTCGAGAAAGAAGTATTGACTTTGCCCATCGGCGAAAATAAATAAAATAAGTTCCAAATTGCAAGAAGTGCATTTAAAAATAAACTTGGAGCAACTTTATAGCATTTTCTCTTTTAACCATCCATTGCTAAAATTAATTAGACTAAAATTTGACTCAGAGGGCAAGGCACTTAATGTTACATATATATACTATCTAGGGTAGTAACAATAAAACTGTTTTACTTTCTAAATATTGTCCAATAATATGGAATTTTAATTAACATGATAAATAAACTAAAAGAAAAATAGATACAGTAGATCAATTTTCAGTACTATGTCCTCTGCACCGAGAGTAAAATACAAACTCAGCAACTTAAACTGTTACCAAAGATTAAACTTTCTCACCTGTTTGGTCATTGAATCTATTAGACGAACGTACAAATCCTGTTCTGTTCTAACGCCTAGGTGGGAAAAAAACAGACAAATTCTTATTAGAATTACAGTAGTGAGCCACCCAAATTACTTAATGGACATACGAGGTCAGTCAATTAAGTGCTATGAGCAATATATCAAAACTTAACTGTATTTTTAAAGGGAAAGAATTTTAATCAAAACTTATCTAGTGACAGTTATTGTCAACTAGATTATATCCAAGGGTTTATATTCAAGACAATATTAACCACTCTCATTGACTCTGAGAGCGTATTTCATGTTTTCATTTTATTGGTCTGTGTGGTCATTATTTTGAATAAAACACTAGAGATACATTATAATTTTGGATGTTTTTATTGACAATTAGAGTTATAATTTTACACCTTTTTCTCAGATTTAAGGAATGTTTTGGGTTTGATAAGGAATCTGTTATGTCTGCTGTATGCAGCTACCCCTTTGCAATAATTAACATTAATTTGCAAATCTGAAAAAAGTCACTTAAAAGTGATGTTCTGTTGGAGCAGCTATTGATCCCCCCCTTTTTTTACTTTCCACTTCAAGACCAACCGGTTAATCATGTGAAGTACCATTGACTTATTGATCGTTTATGTTTTGTTTTCCTTATATGCCATGAGAAGATTCGTGTTTACATCCATGTAATTTTAATCTCAAAATCTTTATATCCTTTTAAAACACGCCTTGAGGAAGAGAGTAGCACTTATTTGTGTCACACACACATATATATGCACAAAAAAGAGGTATCAACAACTTACCATTACTATACAATAACTGAAGTTTATAATGAATTCCATTGTTAGTTTTTTCATTGTTTGGCTCCTGCAAGTAATGATAAATAATTATATTTAGTGTGATAAATATGATATCTCCTCTCCTGAAGCACATTTTTTCATCTCTGAAGCAGCTCAGAATTACAGTTTGCAGGAATTCTGTCCTAAGTCACTTTGTGGAACACTAATGATGTCATTATCCTGGTGCAAAAATGTCATGTTTAGCTCTTCCTCTTCGTTAAAATAAAGCCGGTTATGTAG